>JACXGM010004981.1:0-14784 GCA_016801145.1 Umbra pygmaea
GCAAGGCGGGGTCAGTGGCTCGTTCACGTGCGTTCAATCTCACGTTGGTTGTGATTTATAAAGGAAAGATGCGCAGGACCTGGCGTACGACAGTTTTTATACATGTGAATTTTTCTGTGCGTACGTACTTTTCCAGTTTTGGCCGTACGCCATCTTTTGGTATGTAAGCTGCGCAATCTTTTATACATGAGGCCCCAGGAGAGCACAGTCAGGTATCCAGGGGTCACAGGCAGTTATCCAGGAGAGCATGGTCAGGTATCCAGGGGTCACAGGCAGTTATCCAGGAGAGCACGGTCAGGTATTCAGGATCACAGGCAGATATCCAGGAGAGCACGGTCAGGTATGCAGGGTTCACAGGCAGATTTCTAGGAGAGCATGGTCAGGTATCCAGGGTTCACAGGCAGATATCCAGGGGAGCACAGGTAGCAAATTTTTGTCACAGGAAATATCTTTCTGGAACATGGAATAAGGAACACGAAGAACTGGAATTATCACAAAACGAAAAGGCAAAAAAATAAGGTACTCAGACTAGCTGTAAAAAGGCAAAAAACTAACAAAAGGCACAATTCTCAGATTGGCACTAGGAATGGGACCAGGGACTTTACGCAATGAGTAGTACAATAATCTGGCAAGGACTGATGTAGATAGAGCCGCAATCAGCCCAGGTGTGGCAGATCAGCAGGTGCAGGTAATGATTAGGGCTGGGGACTTGAGCTCAGGAATGGGTGCCTTCGTGGTGTGTAGGGAACTGGTGACTCGGGGGACTGGGACAGACATACAAACACAAAACAATCCAGACACACACACACGGGATATCAAGGCACACAAGATGAGAGGGGAAGAAAGCTCAGGGGGGTGGATTCGTGACATATACATAAAGGAAAAACATATATGTTTGTCAGAGTAATTCTATAATTATTATTTAATTAATTATTTGACCCTCTTGCTCATCAGGCAGCTCTCTCACTCAGGGAGAGCATGGTCAAACTAGCGTGAGTGCTACAGCGTAAGGTTATACGTGTCAAGAAGTGATGGTTTGTGTAGATGAATGGAGACCAAATGTAGCGAGACGGTGTTCTAACATTTATTAGACAGTGATGCCCAAACAAAAACTGCAAAAACAAAGGTGACAAACACAGTACTTAACGCATACTAATCAATATGAGATAATTACAGTACATTGTTTACATAGGATTAACCTTCTCAGGACGATTACTTACAACATATTATGTAGCGCATCACAGGGAATCACTCTCTGAATACATATAGGTTTATCCTCAGGACGAATACTCATGAATACATAACACTGTATCAGGCAGCAGTGTATTGATAATAGTCTTGTAAATCTCACAGGTAAGCTTTTAACTCTAATATAACAGGAGTTACTACCCTCAATAATGCACAGCACCTTCTGGAACACAGAGTCTCTATATAGCCTAATCGATTACTAAACACCAAACGGTGTGGTGGGGATAATACCTATAATCAACCAGGTCTTGTGCGTAAAAGGATAATCAAGAGCCACAGAACACATAAATATTAGTGTTCAGAAGGTGGTGCCAACGTCTTATAAATATACCCAAATACATACATACATTATATCACAACATACATTATATCACAACATACTGTATATACACATAGTGTATATCCGTCCAATACCACAACATTCATATTTAGTCCAAGGTTGATCTCACAACCTGAGTTTTGACAATATGGGTCTCTCCACATGAATGTGCTTGATACAACTTCGTGAAATAATCATTGTTTACGTTATGTTCTTTCACCAAAAATACCCCCCAAAATCAAGAAGCCCAATTGCTTTTGGTAAATAACATACGCACACACTTACCAGCCTCTTCATCAGGTACACCTTGTTAGTGACCAAAAATAAAAGGTTGGACCCACTTTTGCCTTCAGAACTGCAAATTGACGCCTCATTCTCCTATCCTAAGCTGACTGGACTGACACTCGGTGTGGTTCTGCTGCTTCTTCAAGGTTCTACGTGTTGTGCATCCAGAAGTACTCTTCAACATACCTTGGTTGTAACAAGTGCTTATTTCAGCTACTGTTGTCTTTTTATTAATTCAAACCAGTCTGGCCATTCTCCTTTGACCTCTGCCATCAACACTGCATTTTTGCCCAGAGAACTGACACGTACTGGATATTTTCTATTTTTCTGACCATTCTCTGTAAACCTTAGAGATAGTTCTTGTATATTCCTATAGATCGGCCCTTTCAAAAATACTCAAACCTACCTATCTGGCACCAACAACCATGACACACTCAGAGTCGCTTAAATCACCTTTCTTCCCTATTCTGATGCTTGGTTTGAACTTCAGCAGATCGTCTTGACTATGTCTACATGCCTAAATGCATTGACTTAATTGCTGCCACCTGAAAAGTTGATTAGATATTTGTGTTAACGAGCAGCTGAACAGGTTGTACCTAATGAATTGGCAGGTGAGTGTACATTTTGTGCAATAAATGTCAATTGCATGGTTTAAAATTAAGGTTTTCTTACATCTATTCAAACCAGGAGGAAATTCCAGCTCAAATGCTTCTTCCTGTTTTCAGTCTTCCTGCAGAGCACATTCATATTGTAAAAAACGAAATGCAGACTTTTTTGTAACTTCACACTTTACTCTGTCAATAATATATTCTTAATCACAAAGAACATCAGATTAAGAATATATCATTGGTAGTGTGATGGTACGTCATGTTAAGAATCTATTGAAGCATGAAATTAGACAACTTGAGTTGACAACTTGAATGCGCCCTCTCACAAGCACCGCAACCATGAAGAAGTGTGTGATCTGGCTTTTCCTCCTTGTTGGCAGAAACTACAGAAAATGTATGTTTAAAACCAAAGAACTGACATTTATCATACAAAAAGTATATGCTATGTTCCAAAAGCAATTGGGTTTCCTGATTTGTGGGGTTTCTTAATTAAAGCACATTCCCTTTAACACTAAAACCGTATCGCAATGTGAGTAAGAGGTCATTGGCATTAAATAATTGCAGTTAGGAAACACCACAACGACTAGACTGCTAGCTAGCTCCAGTGCTATAGCTGTGTCAGAATGCGCCCTACCTAACAGAGAGCAAGGCGTTGAACGCTGGTCATGGACAAGACCCTTTTCTCCAGTGTTTCTCAAATTGGGGTACGTGTACCCCTAGGGGTACTTTGGAGTACTGCAGGGGGTACAATACATTTTTGCAAAAATGCTAATTAAAAAATATTCAATGCATAATTACAAAAATAATTGTACTATAATAATGAATGAATTAAGTGATGGATTCTAAACATTTCAAATGTAGCATTTGTCTAAAAAAGGTTGTGGTTTAGTGAATCTATCACTGCAGGCGCTGTATTGTACATCTTCATATAGACTTTTTTCTCTACCAAAAATGTTTGCGCTGGTCAGGGGGTACTTGGTGCTGGTCAGGGGGTACTTGGCTTAAAAATGCAATTCAAAAGGTGTACAAAATTGAAAAAAGTTTGAGAAACACTGCTTTACTCTATATGCAACTAACAGCAGACCAGCCTGCCAAGAGTAGAGAGGCTTCATCCACAAGTAGAGAGTCTATCCTACAGGAAGAGTGAAGATGAGTGAAGTGTTTGAGAATGGCTTTATTGATTTTAAAAAGCCCCCATGACTTGGCACCTGAATACATGTTTGATATGCTTTTAAGGTAAGTGACTGGTTGGTCCCTCAGATCCTTGAAACCAAAACTTTAGTTGAGACTCCATTTAGTCACTATACTCTTGGCATGTGAAACAGCATGCCAGAGGATCTATTTTCATTTTTAAGATGTCCTCAGATGATTTCGTTTCTTTTTCCATTGGAAATCAACTAGTCTGAGTATGAAAACATTGAAGTTCATACACTAAAGGGTTATACAACACATTATATAATAACTCTGCATGAAATAACAACATTTCACTTCATTAGGTAATATCACCCCCATTTGTTAATAATCAGCTTGAAAGCAATACGTAATAAATATCCCCGCATTTTGTAGTAAATTATTATATATTGTGGCTATTATTAGAAAATGTGGGAGTTGGACTTGTAATAACATGGTGCATTATGCAAATACCAACTAAAAAGTCTTCATTCATAAAAATTGTTCTAACATTTTATTTATTTATTTTATGCATTCTAGCATGAATATCACTGGATTCTTTAGCCTAATAGAAACTGAGGGGGGTCTGCATGGCATAGTGGGCTAAGTCGCTGCATTGCACAACAGTCTACGTCATGATAGTCATGGGTTCGAGCCTGACTATGGTTTTCTGACTTTCTCCGGGCCTCCTGCAATTATTCACAATTTGGTCCACATACAGTTCTGTTTTGCAGACTGTGTAAAGAGATTTGACAGTGTGACTTCAGTTTTGACCAATGCATGTTAGCAATTGAAAAATATTGTAATTGGCTTGAAAAGACTACAATGGAAATTCAGCTCCTGACACTTTGGCAGCTAAATTAGGGTATTAAACAATGGTACTATCTGATAAATTAGATATAGGATAAATAGACAGAAACTTTCTATGACCAACATTATCTGCTAGGCTAGCAATTATTTTCATTGCTAACAAACACTTGATTGTTAGCATAAATGTTTGAGATTTTATCTTTACACTTTTTATATTAGTTGAAAACCTACTCTAGAGTAAAGTCTAAGGGCCGGTTTCATGGACAAGGATTAAGCCTTGTTTTGGACTAAAAAAGCAAAATCAAATGGAGATTTCCATTCACTTTGATTATTTAGTACAAGACTAGGATTAAACTGTGTCCGCGAAACCGGCGCTATATTAGATCAACTCTAAACACAATGCTTTGCATAGAAATAACATTTCAGTCACACTCAATATCATACTTACCTGGTTAAATAAAGGTTAAATAAAAAAGAAAAAAAAATACATTTCAACATGTTGCATTTGAACTTGTGGCCAGTGATAGGCACTACAACCTATTCAATAACTTGGGAAGTTTAATTTAGCTTAAACGTCCAATATGCCGTTTTTGGCCACTAGGCGTTTCTCAATCAAAACAATAGCAAAAGATTTACTTGGATGTTGAGAAGTAGCGTGGGATCATGGGTTTTATTATTGTCGTCAATCCCAACCTTCCAATCTAGCATCTCCGGCAGAAAAAATGTTCACTGGCAAAGTAATATATTGTTAAAAATACTTTATTCACGTTGTTTGGCGGTTCCCTGGAACTTAGAGCAACTACAGCAGTCAAAGGTTATATGACGCCATTGACGAAAGATAAAATGAAATGTCTTCGAATTATATAACAAATATCTAAAGTTGTTGGAAATATTTAGGATAATGTAAGTACACAGCTAAGAACGTCTTTTGTTATTGTTTTGGAAAACTACATATTGTACCTTTAAATGTTAAAATTGTAATTGTATGGATAAAGACACGCATTTTATTTTTATTTCATAATGCACCATATTATTACATTTTTATTTAAAAACATTTCAACTCCCACATTTTTTTTTAATCACTGCATTATGTAATAATTTATTATAAAATGCTGGGAAATGTATTACATATTGCTTTCAAGCTTATACAACATGCAGCAGATTATTACAAAATGGGGAGATAATACATAATAAAGTGAAAATTAATTACATTACATAACGCAGTGTAATTAAATAATGTGTTGTAACAGGGTTCAAATGGATTTTTGTTAGGGAAATAAAAGTACATTTTCGACTAAAAAACTGTCGATCCTGCTTATAGATGATGATATAGAACAAAAAATGAAACATCCGTCTTTCAACTGCATGCTGTATTGACTTAATGTGGACGACCTACTGTCGTACTGAAGTACTTGCAGGTTCCACAGCATTTAAATAAAATGCTTTTTTTCCTTCAGTCATCATTGTACATTGTAATTGTCTACCTTTTATAATTATATGTTATTGATTTAATTTGCTTCATTTGTCTCTAAACCACAAAGCTTTTTTGATTACAGCTCTCAACTTTGACTAGACTTGGTCCCAGCGCTGTACTGGCAGGGGATGTAACTACATAAATATGGTACCTACTAATTTGCTCTGTAGTATGAGCGGTGTCAAATGGTGGCAGAATTTCAACAGACGCACCACCCACTAGCAGCTGCGGATCGACAGTTCCTTGTTATCTGCTCTGACTGAAATAGCTTAAATCACTCACTGAAGTAGCATGTCAAAATCACAATCATTTCAGTCATCACTGGTGCTAGTTACATCATGTGTTCGTTTTACACTGAAATGCTTGCTTTTGAATTCTTTCTCTATCTATGCAAATCGTTCTTGTGGAATATAATATCTGGACAAGGGTGTGTGTAGTATTATTAATACTGATGAGTATTGTTAAGGCCTGAACATCATTGATGTCACTGGTAAGGAATGTACGGGATCAGCAGCAGAGAAAAACAAATAGAATCTACACAGTGATGTTACAGTTATCAGCAGTAGGGTAACACAGAATGCTCTATCTATCCAGGGGTATGTGATGGCAAAGGAACATTATAAAAGTGCTTGCTTGAATCCTTGGGGCTGGGCAGTGTCCCTAGACATGCTCCTATTGGTTATCCACACCTACTGCATGCCTGCTAACAATATCAGATATAAATATGTCTTCAACCACAGGTTATTTTCCCTGTTTCTAGCCTAGCATTTAACTGAGGTGATTATTTTCACATTTGATTTGTAAATGCCCTTGTCAACAGCAAGACAGGATTGATTGGTGTGAGCTGCAGATGAGACTAGAAAAAATATATATTTTATCAATTATTTTTAAATCAGGGAAAATTATGCATCAATGTTACTTTTATCATTTATTATTTTTTAATATTAGTAATAACAAAAGTTATTATTAAGTTATTAAAAGCAATGCTAAAACAAATGCAATATGTGTCACGTTGGTATACAATAGGATGGAGGCAGATGCGAAGTTCCAGGGTATAGACTTTAATTCCAAACAATCTCCTTAATTCCAAACAGTATAATGAACAACAAAGAAACAGGTCACGAGATACTCAATAGCTCTTGCAGCGTAACAGGAAAAATACTCCACAATCAAGCATGGCGTTGCCAGAGTTAAATACACAGAGGGAAATTAACTAACCAGTAACAGCTGTCTACAAGTTCAGGTGTGTCACGCATAGAGCTGACTAGACCACTCTCCCCTAATGGTGAGCGAGTGTAGGACAATATAATATGCTCTTCTGCTCGTCCTGTGTGAGTGTGGGGCAAGAAACACACCAACCCTAAAGAATATCACCATAACTAATAACTAAGAAGGAAGTCAGTATTCGGGAGAGCCTGAACGCTGCAAACCCTGGGCAACCCTTACAATATGCAACTATACAGTACCATGAATGGTTTATAAATATTTGCCAATTTCAGTTCTTACAGTTCATGTGATCACACCTTAGGTAAATCAATATTTACTCATTCTAAGATCGCAGCAATTTTAGCATTTAGAAAAGTGAGAGATTTATTTGCCAATAAATGCCAAAATGTTTTCTTATGACTGACAGATATAATTGTCTGTGAACTGTTTGCACTCACTAAAATGAATGGCAATAAAAGGAAATGTGTTAAGAAGTTCATAGCATCTGACAGCCACTTGAGTGATTATTTCTGGACTGACATGATAACCAGCAGAGCTGATTTAGGGGGTCGACCTTCACAAGCACTTATCCAGAGATTGACATTAATGGGTACCCGGGGCAAACTAATATTAGTATTGAAACATCCCCCCGTTCCTAATTAGTAGAATGGCCTTGTGAATTGTCCAACCCTCATCAAACCCACACAATTATGTTCATCACAAAAGTAATTGTTGTGCATATAAAAATGACTGTTGGTCAATGTGGTAGTTGCTAATTGAGGGAAAGATTTTATTGTCAAATGACATTTCCTCCAGGGAGCTTAGGAGGAAAGCTGCGCTATAGCTTCTGGCAGTTTTAATAATGAACTGGCAGGTGGCTATTCATCCAAAGGATCATTGTCATTTTTGGTATTTACTGTACAGTACATCATAGTGTAATTCCTCCACAGTACATGGACTTTGTCAACAACTACTGTATATTAATCTCTGCGGTTAGATGTTTGATGCGTTTGGTTCTTGACAAAATCTGGACAAAATGTTGCTGTTAACAGAGAAACTAAAGTAATACATTATGATGTAAAACGAAGGCTAAATAGACTGCAGACCACTTTAGAGCAGAGTCACGTAGCTAACATTGTGTGGTAGCCTCTAATATGAGGAACATTTGGAGAAGCAGAGCAGTGGTCTACCATTTCATTAAATCTAATTATTTCCATTAATTGTGCCTAAAGACTAGGAATGGTAACACTTTATTTGGATAGTCTATCTGTATATGCTTTACAGACTATTAAAAATTATCTAAAGTCTATAAATAATGGACTATAGACTATCGATAACGATTCAATTAACCATCTACTAAACCTCACCCTAACTCCCCCATCCTATCTCTAAACTTAACCTTTTTTCTTACTTTTTCTTTCTAAGCTAACTCTAATTCATAACCTAACCCTAAACTTAACCTTAGCAAGCCTTCACTATGCTTTTTAATGGGTTGTTATAGTATAAATATATGTAGATGATCTACAGATACTCATTTTGACTATTCAAATAAAGTGAAACCAAAGTGTGAAATTGATCATATCTAAACAGTCAAGTCAATTAAACAAACATTCACAGTACACGCAAACTTGCTTATCAATACTGCCATATACAGTCCAATGAAAAATGAATTCCATGGATGTTGTGTTTCCATTTGGTGCAAGTGATTAGAACGACAATAGAGAGTAACTTGGGAGTTTGGGAAAAGATTTATGGTAAACATAATCACTAACAGCCTACAGTCTGTTTGCCCTTTTTGGAGGCAAATCTTTATGTAAAACATAATATCTGGTCTTCTTTGGCAGTGTTCCCGGTGAGAATCACTGGAATTTGTAACTATCCATATTCCATAAGGTAGAGGAGGTTTGTTGTGAGTTTTTTTTTTTACAAATGTAGTGTTGGTAAAGGGCCACAACTTTGGCTACAGAGACTAAAGAGTCAAATTACACAGACTACCCTTGACCAAACACATCAGTCAGTTTTCTCCTTGTTGCTAATTAATACAATTATCCCTGTATGTATGCCTTGTTTGCACAAGGTGACTTTAGTTGTCAGTCATGTTTGTTCACGGCCGTCATGTGCTATTCCTCTTCCCTGCTCACATGGTTTCCCAGAGCCCTATATTCCCAGATCCCAATGTTTCTAGGAACATACTGGATGTACCCGAGTGGGGCATTAGCTTAGCCATGCATCAGCTGACATTAGGACTCAGGTTGTTGCTACTAAGCCGCCACCCCTGCCTCCACCTGGCACAATCAGAAGAGGACTGACTACCCCACTTTAGTCTGGCCCCTCTCTAGGTTTCTCTCTCCAAGTTCCACCTACATGGGAGTTTTCCAAGCCTGTGCATCAATTTGTTGTTGCTTGCTCTTTGGGGTTTGAGGATCTGTCCAACCACTTTTTGACTATTGCTGTTGTAAAAATATATATTGATAGATTGATTGATTTGGTTCATATTACATATTCAGTGTTGGGTCAAGCTACTTTTCAGTTACATTCCAGTTACATTCCAGTTACATGTTGAGTTCACAAGTTTTGGGAAGTCCCTAAGTAAGACAAAATTATCAGGTAAAATGACGTTCATATCCTAAAAGTAACCTATAAAACAAATAGAAAGAGTAAAGAAAATATCAATCATGGTCACCAGTAAGATATGAACTCCATTAACCTGATCATTTTGTCTTAATTAGGGACTTTCCAAAACTTGTGAACTCAGCAAGTATCTGGAATGTAACTGTACAAGCTATTTTGCCCAACACTGCATATTATTTCAAGTAGACTTTTTTAACATTGCACAATCCTGTGAAGGCTGTGAGTCACCCCAAAGGCACAGAACCTAATGCAAAGGCATAAGTTGTTGTATATTTTCTATTAAATGTTCAAGCCATTATGTGGCAGTTCCTGTCTGAGCTGCAGCCTTTGATCTAACGTCCCAGTATCTACAACAACACACATTATGGTAAAATTACAAGCAGACGGTCTACATTAATAAAGCATATGTGGGCTGTATCCCCAGTCTGATTTTACAGCCTTTTCTGTTGTTGTTCTACCAAGTATGCAGTTCACAGGGCCACAGCAATTAAGGATTGCCTGCAGCATTTGTTGCTTGCGTATTGTGTGAAATTCCCTAGTAGGTGTAGTTTTGGTAGACTTCTATAAACTAATCTGCATATCAAGCTACTCCCCTTGCTATCTTTTTAATTTGGTCATATCATCAAGTATCATCATTTCAGTTGACAATATAATTACACCATGTGGTACCTTCATTTTTATTTAACCTCTACAAACTATATTTCAAAATGAGTTAGTTTTTAAGGTACAACTGCGATTGAGCTTTGCAGGCACTGAACCTACAACAAGTAGTCTGTAGACCAAGGTCACAAGCAACATTAAATATGCCCCACCCACCCCAGGCAGGGCGGAGCCAATTTGTGCCATACTGTCCTGGACTGCCGGGCATTGTTGGTATAAAAAAAAGACAGTGACAGTCTGCAATTTAAAAACATAGTCATTCATATCATTTCATATTCATACTATATACATGTTTTAAGAGCAGATACTTTTGTCTTTGTTATATTTAAATTGTTGTTTATAAGAAAAATGTGGGGGACAAATATTTTTGAAAATGTCAGAACTATAATTATGCACATATTAGAAATACAAATTTTCTCCGTTGTGCTTTCTAAACGAAAGAGAAATAATTCCTGAGAGGATAAGTTGAGTGCTAAATTCATGGTCTTTAAGTAAAGACATTGCTATTTGCTTCTCTTCTTGAACAATTTTCGCACCAATTTTCTCACTGGGTAAGCTTTTCTGATGGAAATCTGCCTGTGTGGATTGCGTCGTTAAGAGGTACTGTAGCGTGGGGTTTGCAGAAGGCAAGCCTCCTCTGAGCTGATGTATTTGATCACTGTTTGTCAAATCCACTGTGTTAAAGTTAGCCTGGAGTGTGCACCTGCGACCTGGCTGAAGAGATTGTTATTTGGCATAAATGTTCATCAAACCAAGACCCATTAAATCATCCTGGGCACTGTGTGACTGCATGACTCTCTCACTCTACAGGCAATTGGGCTGCATCTAATTTAGATGAATTCTATTTTTTATTTAGATGCATTATATTTTTTAATTTTGCCATCCCTCATATAACACATCTGTTGAACAATTATATTGCTTGTGCTTTATGCATATTAGCACATAAATGGCACCATGGTACAGTACATTACTAAAGCTAACCTATTGTGTTTCATTGAGAACAGAACTTAGTAGTACTGTACTGTATGTACTGTACATCACACTTAGGTTGAATAAAATGTGCGTTGATGCATCCCTTTGTACATGTTGTAAATATACTGCATGATTTTGTATCTGATGCAGGGAAGTACATTTTTGAAAACAGAAATAATTATTGTGTCATGGTCAAAAGATCTGAAAACAACACAATTATTTGTCTTCACAAAGTTTGCTGCTTCAGTGTTCTTAGATGTTTTTACAAGCAGTCCATAAGTGTCAAAGGCTTTTATTGACAATTACATGAAGTTTATTCAAAGAGTCAACATCTGCAATCTGCCCTGCCATGCTCTCAATTAACTTCTAAATTTTTCAGTCTGTCCCTGATGTTTTTCCTGGATAGAAGTGGCTTTGTTGGTGCCCTTCTTGACACCAGGCTTTCCTCCAAAAGTCTTCACCTCACTCTGAGTGCAGATGCACTCACACCTGGCTGCTGCCATTCCTGAGCAAGTTCTGCACTGGTGTTGCCCTGATCCCACAGCTTAATCAACATTAGGAGACGGTCCTAGCGCTTGCTGGACTTTCGTGGGCGCCCTGACGTCTTCTTCACAACAATTGAATCTCTCTCCTTGAAGTTCTTGATGATCGGATAAATGGTTGATTTAGGTGCAATCTTTCTAGCAGCAATATCCTTGCCTCCCTTTTTGTGCAAAGCAATGATGATGGCCCCTGTTTCCTTGCAGGTAACCATGGTTGACAGAGGAAGAACAATTTTAAGCACCACTGTCCTTTTAAAGCTTCCAGTCTGTAATTCTAACTCAATCAGCATGTCAGATCTCCAGCCTCGTCCTCGCCAACACTCTCACCTGTGTTAATGAGACAATCACTGACATGATGCAGCTTGTCCTTTTGTAGCAAGGCTGAAGTGCAGTGGAAATGTTTTTTTGGCTTTAATTTTCAAGGCAAAGAGGGACTTTGTAATTCTTCTGATCACTCTTCATGACATTCTGGAGTATAAGCAATTTGCAATCATCAACACTGAGGCAGCAGACTGTGAAAATTAGTATTTGTGTTATTCTCAAACTTCTGACCACGAATGTATAAATGTTATGAGTAAAACACCAGCAATAAGCAACATGAGGCCTTTATGTGCCTCGCTTGTCAAAGTGTGTATTGTGTTCAGCGATTTTAAGTTTAAATGGTCTCAAGTACAATAGCAGTGCTCTCACAGGGATACAATACAGTTCAAGACCTTGATCCATGTCTTTGGTGGGAACAGTTATAAAAGGAGTAAATAAATAACGTCATAAAATGTTTCAAAGTGTCATAGAACACGTAAGGTTGAATTGGGGTAATAGCTTCAGGAAGATATTGTGTGTGTTTTTATTTGGTGCCCATGGTACTGTATTGTCAGTAATAAAGAATTGAGTAGAACCTACTGTGGAAGAATAAGGGCGGAGCCAGACTTGACATCAAATTTATCTGTGATTTCAAAGGCTTTCTCAATGGGAGGTGTTCGGTGATGGACAGCAGATGACATTTCCCTAACTGAAATATGTGGATCTGCTACAACAGATGAAAAGATTAGATTAGTTATTCTTTCAACAGAGAAACGCATATGTCAGCCAATTACAAAACAGCAGCATGCACAAATATACCAGAAGTCATACCTTTCTCATTTGATTTATCTTCTTAATGGATCAGTGTGGTCAAAGTGAGCTTTTGAAAAACACTTAAACGAGTGGAGCTGTCTGCTTTCTATGATGACAAATGGTTATTTGTAAACATTGTGCCATCTATCTTATAAAAGTTCAATTAAAAAGTTTACTCTAGACTTTTGGCTGGCCTGACACTGATTGCATCTTGAAAGCTGTGAAAAAATGATATGGTGAAAAAGCTGGGTTCTTAGAAAAGCTTATCATTTTCGGTCTCACCTCTCGGTGAGCAGAGATCAAATGCACATCTGGATCTAAGTTGATATTTTAAAAGCAGCTAACCTTGAATGCACATCTGTCCTGGGAACTGATCATCCGAAGATGAGCTTGCAAATTACTGTCTCAACGGAGGTTTAGCACCAGCTGCAGATAAACTTTCTCACAGAAAAATGTCCAATATCTAAATTGCAGTGAAGCTAGTTTGAATCTTTGTGCTCACAACTTACTGGGAACTATATGAAACTAAGTCATAGATAAAGAGTATACTTTAGTGTCGCCAATATGACAAGACTTGTGTCTGATACCTCAACACTTCCTTATTTCCTCCCTGATTTGAGGTCACATTTTACATTCCATAAGTGTGTCTATGAGTTTCCTAATTTTTTTAATTTATTGGTTGGGAGTTTTTCCAAATTTTTCTTTCAATTCTTCATGTCCAATTGACCTTTAAGCTTTTTAACGTCGGCAAACCCTTGCAAGTGTGGGATGTTCAAAGACCAATGACATGCATGAACCTATGAACTCCCTCAAATATAACACAACTGAGTCTTCCATAATGTTTTAATAAATTGTCCTTACGTCTGGACTCCCTTCTTTCAAATACCCCCACTGATGTTTGAATGAGATTTAGGTCAGGAGACTTGGATATTTGATTCGATGGTCATCCACGTCGTGTAGATCTATAGAAAAACTTTGGATTGTTGTCTGACTGGAAGATTCAATGATGACCGAGTTTTGTCCACTTGGCAGAGGCAAGCATATTTAGTTTTAAAATCTCTTGGAATCCATGTTGCCATGTATCTCAAAAAGGTTCCCAGGTCTGTTCGAAGCAAATAAAAGCCAGACAAAATGACAGTTTAACCTTGAATAAAAGTTTGAATACTCAATTTTTCAACCCATTTTTTTCTTATCTTTCTCAGTGTGCAGGTTAATAAAAACCAAATGTGTTTATTTTGGAAATGAAAAATAGTAGACAAAGGTGCAAGTTCTGTTCTTGCAATATCAGAAATCAGATAGAACAGGCAGGACACGATATTCTGGGCAGGGAGTAGACAGGCAGAGTTCCGTTCACAAAATCAGGTAGTCAGACAGACTGGGTTCGGTGCACTAGACAGGTATTCAGACAGGCGGAGTTCGGTGCACTAGACAGGTACTCAGACAGGCGGAGTTCGGTGCACTAGACAGGTATTCAGACAGGCGGAGTTCGGTGCACTAGACAGGTATTCAGACAGGCGGAGTTCGGTGCACTAGACAGGTATTCAGACAGGCGGAGTTCGGTGCACTAGACAGGTATTCAGATGGGCGGAGTTCGGTGCAGAGATACAGGCTTTCGGACAAGCTGGGTTTGGTACACAAATCTGGTTCTCGGTCAGGCTGGTTTAGGTACACTGGGCAATCAAGATTAAGCAGAAGTACAAAGGGATAATCAAAGGCAAAATACACATACAGCAATCGAGGGTCAGA
>JACXGM010004981.1:14884-36483 GCA_016801145.1 Umbra pygmaea
TGTGTTTAATATTCCAATGATAGAGCCCGGGCTATGGTGGTGTGTTTAATATTCCAGTGATAGAGCCCGGGCTATGGTGGTGTGTTTAATATTCCAATGATAATGCCCGGGCTATGGTGGTGTGTTTAATATTCCAGTAATAGAGCCCGGGCTATGGTAGTGTGTTTAATATTCCAATGATAATGCCCGGGCTATGGTGGTGTGTTTAATATTCCAGTGATAGAGCCCGGGCTATGGTAGTGTGTTTAATATTCCAGTGATAGAGCCCGGGCTATGGTGGTGTGTTTAATATTCCAGCGATAGAGCCCGGGCTATGGTAGTGTGTTTAATATTCCAGCGATAGAGCCCGGGCTATGGTAGTGTGTTTAATATTCCAGTGATAGAGCCCGGGCTATGGTGGTGTGTTTAATATTCCAGCGATAGAGCCCGGGCTATGGTAGTGTGTTTAATATTCCAGTGATAGAGCCCGGGCTATGGTAGTGTGTTTGCTGGCATTGTGATGGTTACCAGTGGTGGATGAAGAACTGGAGGATGTGACACAGTGATGCCAATAATTATGGAGGGCACTCATGTGTTGGCACTAATGTCTAATAAAGGCAGCAAAATCATCTGGAATAGTCTGTTTCATTTCTGCTGTTAAGATACATACACATGAGTTTATTCTCTGTATGATGTTTGATGTCTTCCTAGTTAACATTTACATTCACTTCATAAAACATGATTTCTCTACCTTGGGATTGATTAAGAGGAAAGATGTGCTTAGACAGCCTAAATGTAAGGTGAGTGCAGTGTTTTAGCCTGTGAAATTTCGAAGGTTTATTTTAGTATTTAGATAGTAAAAAAAAACACATCAGCGTCTCCTGTTATGGTGTACTTCTCCTGTTATGGTGTACTTACCTCTGAAAAAAGGTTCAGAATCAGGAAAATAAATCTTTCAATCACTTTCCCGTAGCCGAATTCTTTATGAATTTTTTTTGCAATTAGTCAAATTAATGTATACTATTAAAACTCCTACAGCTTTGTGCCACAGTTGGTGTAGCTGTCTAAGTTCCTGACTCTGGTCTACACATGCCCCCTGGGTCGGCCACCTGTCTGTGCCTTTCCTCTCTGTCGCCCCCTACTGGTCTCCCTGGCTTCTGCTTCCTCCTGTCCTGTCAATAAAAGAATCTTTAAAAGAATTGGCTCTGACACAGTATATGTGACTGGAATAGGTATAGCAGAGTGGAATACAGGTCTAGCAAAGGCTTATTGAAATTCTCAATTATTCACGACGTGACTTTCTCTACATCAATGAACTCAAAAAGTATTTAAAGAGTGACACATTTTTTTCCCCCACTGATGTAATCGGAGGGAGACAATGGAACGATCACTGTTTGTTCATGCGTTTGTTCGTGCATGAGCTCATTTGTTCACATGTATGTCACGTTTTTTTCTATAGCTCTGCAATGCATTTTTTCCCCCAAACGCCTGTAAAAGACGTGCCTTACTATTGACAGCGGACATTTTAATAAGTACACTGGTAAGCACATGCGGTAAACCAACATAGAAAATCTATTAACACATGTTCGTCCATAGTGTTACCCTCAGGATTTGCTCCGATTGGGTGTAGACGTATATTTTGGAAAATATGTCTACTCATTCAAAACAACATTGTAGTTTATTTCTAGTCTACAAAAACTCTTTGTAACTTAACAAGATATAAACGCATAGGGAATAGCCTATGCTGTCTGTTTTATCTAACATGGCTAACTCACTTTGAATGTCACACCATCATCACAAGCTAATTATCCGTAGATTTCAATTGGCTCGTTCATCACCTCCCCTCCCTTACCACTTCTCAGGCTGTTGCTGCAGATGGGAATATGTTCTCAGTCAACTTGCCTGGCAAAATACAATTTGAATACAATTGACAAAACAACACTCTACGTCTCTGTTTAACTCGTGAAGATTTAAATGCATTTGCCCATGATCCGCAAACGTGGTGGGCAACAGGTTTACTAAAGCCTGGTTTGTTTGCGCTCTGCTTTTAAAGTGCAGACTGTCAACATTAATTTGAGTGGTCAAGTCAATCACCAGATCTGAATCCAATCGAACATGCATTGTACATGCTGAAGAGGAGACTGAAGACAATAAGTCACTGAAACAAGCAGTAACTGAAGATGGCTGCAGTACAGGTCTGGTAGAGCGTCACCAGGGAAGATGCTCAGTGTCTGGTGATGTCACTGCATTGCAGACTTCAAGCTGTCATTGCATACAAAGGATATGCAAACAAATATGAACAATTATTACTTTGTTCTACATTGTGTTCAACCGTCCTATGTTTTTTGGTGCACGAAAATGGGGAGAACTATGTACATAGTTGTATATGTATGTATGTTTATATGATTTCTAAACGGTTCATCCAATATGTATACATATACCCTCAAATGAATGCTGACAGTCTGCACTTCAACCTGTCATTGTATCTTTTCATACTCAAAGTGCTCGAGTACAGAACAAAAATTCCCGAAAAATGGTCACTGTCTAATCAATGATGGTGCTCACTGTAGTCCTTACGCCGGAGGAGCAACCGAAGAACTGACAATTAAATTATATATAAATGCTTGATGTATTAGAAAAAGTTATTGTGAGAAACTCATTAGTCTGATTACGAAGTACCCCACTGTTGCTCTGGCTGGTGAGCAATTGGAATTGTATATTTCCTTTATTAATTAAAAGTCACACATGAATAGCACAATTTGTACCTTTCTTGAAGGCATTGTGAAGTTAAACTCTGCCTCGCCTTGTGTATCTATTATCAAAAATCAATCACATGCTTTCTCTCCAAGTCATACGAGTTTTATCACACTGATTGCTCAACACTGAAGCCTTTAATCGGTACGTAATTTTGATTTATGAAATTGTTTCTTTCTACATACCCATCTACCCTCCTGGTCAAAGTTGGAAATTCTGCAACCATGAACCCAGGCCACTGTGACGCAATTATCGTTGAGGTGGTGACCTCCGCAACAACGAAAGCTGCTTGGGGGAATAAACTGTTTTTTCAATCTGTTGGTTCTGGATCTGATTGTCCTATATATTGTTCCAGAGTGCAGGTGGGGAGAACAGGTAATTTCCAGGGTGAGTAGGGTCCTTTATAATACAGCTGGCTTTCTTTTGGAGACAGCCAGTGTACAGTGTATGTCTCTAAGGGACGGTAGTGTTTTCCCAATGACATGCTCTGCTGCCCTTGCCACCTGCTGCAGGTCCTTCCTATTCTCTTCTGTGCAGCTGGAGAACCTCACTGTGCAGCAGTAGGTCAGGAAGCTTTCTATTGCTGACCGATATAAGTTGGTCGGCAGGTGGTGAGGAAGGTGAGCGTACTTTCTAAGGAAGCAAAAAACTTTTTAGGCCTTTCCCACCTGATGGGAGATGTCTGTAGTCCAGGTGAGATCAGCCGAGAGGTGGACAACGAGGAACTAGAAGCTCTCCACTCTCTCTACCTTCTCCCCTATAAATGTAGAGGGCAGAGTGCTCGGTGCACTTGGATCCTCTGAAATCCACAATTATTTCCTTTGTTTTTGTGGTGTTTAAGCCCAGGTTTTTGTGAGAACACCACTTTATAAAATGCTGAATGTCCTCCCTATAGGCTCCCTATTGTCTGTTATCAGACCTACTATGGTGGTGTCATCAGCAATTTCAACAATGGTGTCGTTAGGATGGATGGGGGAGGAGTCATGGGTGAAGAGGGTGTAGAGGAGGGGCTCAGGACACGCCCCTGTGGTGTGCCAGTGTTCAGGAGCAGTGGATGATGTGGGATCTCGCAACCACACGTTCTGGGGTCTGTTGCTCAGAAAGTCCAGTATCCATGTGCACAGTGAACTGCTTAAGCCCAGGTTGCTCATTTTCTGAACCAGTTTGTATGGGACGACTGTATTAAATGATGAGCTGAAATCCACAAACAGCACTCTCCCATAGGTGTTCACCTGATCCAGGTGTGACATGGCTGTGTGGAGAGCGGTGATGACCCCATCTGATGTCGGCCTATTTGCTTGATATGCAAACTGGCGTTGATCCGGATCATCAGGGATAATTTAATGTAAGAGAGGATGATTCTCTCAAAACATCTGGTGACGATGAGAGTTAACTCAACTGGGCCATAGTCATTAAGTCATTCACCATACTTTTCTTGGGTACGATTGTGGCTGACTTAAGACAGGTGGGGAGAGCAGACTGTAGTAGCTAGAGGTCAAAGATGGTGGTAATTTCCTCTGCTAGCCGGTGAGTTTTTATCCCCTGCCACATGTATCTGGAGCTGTCACTATTAAAGTGTTCCTCTATGCTCTGCTTATACCTGCATCTGACCCCCTTCTCAGCCTACGCCGAGCCTCTTTGTAGGCCTGCAGGTTCCCAGACTGAAACGCAGTGTCTCTTGTTCTGAGCAGGGTCCTCACCTTGCTGTCGAACCACGGCTAAACTAACAGATTCCTTCTCAGAAACACTGTCAGCACAAAAGTTGATATATGAGTGAACAGCAGATGTGTGTTCCTCCAGGTCGGTCCCTCCAGCAAAAACTCCCCAGTCTGTATCTTGTACTGCAGGGCTGAGGAGGCTTCCCCAGTCCATATAATGACTGTCTTTGTGGATGTTCGCTGTTTACAGCTGAGGGGTTTATATGGAGGGTTCAGGGACAGAGACAGATGATCTGAGAGTCCCAGATGTGGCAGAGGGCATTGAAGACAGCACAATGTTTTATGATTAATATGTGTATATATTTGTTTGTTTGTATATTTGTGTCTTTTCATCATAGACATTTGCAGATTAATGATTAAATTATTAGAGCAGTCTGGCTGCATAGTTGAAATTGTTTCACAAACGCATATCTCAGAACTACTGTGCTGTCGGTCCAGGCAGGGATAAAAGGAGATGAGTAAAGTGAAATTAAGAAAGATTTAATATACAAAATACTTGGTTAACAAAAAGGATTTGTGGAGTCAAAAACAGGTATTAAAGCAGAAGTCTCATAACCAGTGTTTGTGAACGTTACTTTAAAAAGTAACTAGTTAATTTACTTAGTTACTTCTCCAAAATGTAACTGTGCTACATTACTGCGTTACTCTTTATTGAAAGTAACTAATTAAACTACTTTACGTTACTGTTTTAAAATGCTTTTTACATATGCTTTTTGGTGTGTCTAAGTTTAGTATCATACAATACTCATTGGACAAAAGTATAAATTGATCAACCTCCCCAGGTATATAAAATATTTGAATGAAGTTTATTGGTAAGTTGATTAAGAAATAATTATTATTTACAGAAACATCCTGGGAGAAATTAGGGTTAACTGTCTTGCTCAAAAACAGAATGATAGAGGCTTCCCCTTGCTAATGTATTTGTGTGTGAGGGGGGTTGAACCAGTGTCCCCAATCCCTAATTCCTAATCCCTAATGGACCCCAATCAAAGGCCCTAAACAAATAGGCCACCTTGCTGCTCCTAGATAGTGATTGCCTGATCATGTCGGGTGCAGACTTGTGGTAACTACTGTCTCTGGGCATGATCCAATTGACAAATGTAATCAGTCTATTTCTGATGAATGTGTGAGTGTTTGTATGTAAAACCAATTTCATCTCAATGTCTGAGTATATAACAAAATTGAACTCAGTAAAAAAATACAGATAAAATAAATTAATTTGAGTTACATACAATGAGATTGGACTCCTAGTAATGATTCTGTAATTAATGGAGACACATGGAGAATACATTGAGCAGGCCTGAACCAGAAATATTGAGTCTAAAGTGTACAGTTTAGATCTGTTGGGTGGCAGAATTATAAGCATTCTGAATGTGTGTTTACAGGAACAAATACTGAGTGCATGTTACTTGAATCCTTGCACACCTTATGCATGTAAAAAAACAAGTGAAAACTACCATAAAATGCATTCTAATCACCTGTTGAATCACATTGGATGTTTTCTGTGAAATGATGCATGTTTTCACCGCGTATTTATTGGAGTAACCAGTGAAAATAAAACTTGAAAATGACATACCTCCAGTTTTAGTAGACGCCATATTAGAAGAAAAAAACATTTTGGCCCAAAACCTTTGAGTGAGACGAACGAGTACAAGTTTCCATTTTCTTCCCACTCGACAGGCGTTTGCACCTGACGCACAGCTCACGGGACACATTTATTTATCCTCCCTGCTTTTTGATAGTTTTTAAATAATGTGAATTTTTCCAGCTGTTAAAATGTAGGGTATGTTTTCTTCCATTTGGCTAAACTCCAATCCGCATAACACATTACAATTTAAGTGCAAGATCTCTCCTTTTTTTTGACTGGCATGAAGGTGCGGTGCACTAATGAAATACAGATTAAAAACAACAATGGATAATACATTATTAACTTGTGTTCAGAAAAAGGTGAAAACAGAAAAGGTGAAAATTCATGCGAGGATTCATGCGGTCATGGAATATTCCAGAAATTCCATACACCCCATAGCAATTCTAATTATATTCGAATGTTGATGGTTATGGTTAGGGTTAAGGTTAGGCATGACATCAATAAAGGTTAAGGTTAGGCATGATGTTACTGATGTTAAGGTTACGATTAAGGTTAGGGTTAACATTACAAAAAAAGACAATCACCTGTCATGGGAAACATGTGAATTGCACTGGAAATAAAAATAACAAACACAACCTTTTCATCTCGATGTGAACTCGCAAACACAGGGGTGAGAGTCAGTTACTTACACACCCAACCAGCATCCTGAGTCCGCGACCTCACACACATCCCTAGCCTCACCCACTGTTCCTGGCCTCACCAACCAACCCTGACCCTTTGCAAACATTTACGCTATTTAACACTGACTACAGTCACAATCAATGACAGTGTTTCATATGTTCATACAACACTTAATTGCTATTATCACATGTTCTTATTCCACATAATTGGGTTTTACCATTTAGTTCCCTGGAAATGTATTTCATGAAATGTAGGGTTGTTGTTTCATCTACAGTATATTAAATTGCTAAAATGTAAAATGTAGCTGCTCAGATAAAATTCTCAAAATATTTTGTGAATGAATATGAGCGTTGTAGACATCCTGACATTGAAGTTCTGCTTAAACAGGATCACTTTAATGGCAAATGTGGCAGTAGTAAAACAAGGGAGATGTAATATTACGTGTGCAATGTCTCTACCAGCCATCCCGTATGTTGTTTGTTTACAAGTTCCAGATGTGACTGTAGGGGAAGAGTGGAGTAAAACACTTGAGGGATACATTACACAGCAATAAGCACAGGACATGTGATTACGAGTAAGTATCTCATTTTGTCTACTACAACATGGATAGATAAGAAGCAAGCTTTGAGATAGATGATAGGAGTTATAGGTTGCAAGAACGGAGATAACAGTTTACTGTGTGCCATTATAACACATTACTTGGCACTGATTGTGCATCCCAAAGTGCTATTATGTTGCAGAGTTGAGTTCTTATTATTTTCACATGTCCTAGAATGTGCACTTACTCCATAACACACCATAAAGGATGGAGAATTGTGAAGTTGCCGCCATGTGCCTTTTCAAACACCTATATGCCTTTTTCTATAGCTGAATGACCATCAGGTGATTGAATTACATTCATTTTGAAACCAGATAAACTCAAGAGCCAGGTGCCCCGTTCAGAACCATTAAGTATGACAGCTAAAAACAAAGTGACAAACGTAAAGAAAATCTGGGGAAATCTACATAACAAATTTAACTGAATCCAAAATGCCTTTTAGGCATTTTTTGTGGGGGTTTCTTGCATTCATACTTGCATTTAGCTATGTGAAATGAGTATGGTAAACCAAACTCGATAAGATTCATAAAATGTCAGAATTGGTGTATGTTTAAGTTGCTGTTTTACTGTTGCTGACTTCACTTTCTTTGAACTTTGCTGTACTTCTGAAATGTCAGCCATCTGTGTCTGGTTGTAACCCTTCACAGACAACCAAGATCAGCTAATATTATAATATCTGATTTCTCTGAATTTCAGTCCAGCATCCATAAGAGCACAACAATGTTTTTATCTCAGGTGAGTTTCATTTGTATGTACAAAATCAACCTACACCAAAGCATATTCATATATTCATATATTTTAAATGGCAACTGACCATTCCTAGGACATAATGATTACATGGGGGCTAAACATCAAAATATAAGCTATTGTTGATGTAGCCTTTTCTGACCATTAATGTACAGTACACTGTTTAGACATCCACAAAAATATTACAAAATGCACTAAAGTAGCTGAGACTTTTAAAGGCTAAAGAATGATATACCTCAGCCTTTTGTACTACTGTGATGATCTAGAAAATCATCTGCCTTCCGAATTACATCTACCCATTGATGCTGTTGCACCACATAAAATGAAAGAAATAAAATAAAAATATATAATTTCCAAAGGGAAAACTCTTTGAAGGGAGAAAGGTTGTGCCTTTCATGACTGAGAAAAATACATGGAGTGTCCAAAATTCCTTTCAAATAAAAAAGCATAAAACTGAGGTTTTGGTAATTGGCACCAGGCCCAAAGAGAAAAATTGAGAGCACATATGCACTCATTAAGCCTAGATTGAATACTGCAAACTAAACATTTGGATGTGATTTTAGACTGACAGATTTTGAAGCCCATATTAGAAATGTAATGAAATTCCAGATTATTATTAAGGAAAAATTGTCAAGGTGACAATGTATTTCTGAATGCCAACAATCTAGTGCATGATTTTATCACATGCTGGCTTGATTACTGCAATTCCCTCTTGTCTGGTCTTACCAAAATAACATCAGACAATTGCAGCTAGTTCAGAATGAAGCAGAGTAGAGAACAGACTGAAAATCTGAGGGACACACAAACTATTGACATTTACTTAAAAAGTCTTGTCACACCTTTTAAGCCATGGTTTTTAAATAGTGTTTAAATGTGTAATGTATGACCTGTATTTTACAGTTTTTAGTTTTTATTATTTTGTCATATACAATGTTCTGTCAACCACTGGTTTAACGTTTTTTAATCTGTACCTGCATATAATTATTTTCTATTTTGATTATGACTTCGTACAGACACACTACTTGTCATTTTAACTTTGAAATGCTTTGTATACGTATTTAAGCTCTATAAATAAAAATTCATTTGATTTGATAAGGAAAATGTTTCTGCCTACAGGCATTCCGTGATGATAATCACTATTCTGAGAAACAGTCTCAACATTTCCATTTCTAGGACACGCATTATGGACATCTCCCACGGAGACGATGTGGTGATAAACACATAAAGGTGTAACATCTGATTACATTTGAATTTAATGAAATACATGTTATTGTGTAGATTCAATTGTTGCATTTTGATTACTTCTTGTTCCCCAAAGGGCTGATTTATTGTACTATGGATTATGTATTTTCTTTTACGGAGATGTTTGTGGAAATGTCTAGAAGATGTCATGACATTTCACAGGCTGGATAGAAACGTGCTTTCATAAAATAGATCCCTTTGTTCGAGCCACTGAACAGCCCCATCGATAACTTAGAGTGTTTCTGGTGCAGCAAATGAGAAAAAAGATCTAATCAACATTTTCTACAAGATAATGCAATTGTGATACAAGCAGCATCATTGATGTTTGGAACAGGTGAGCAGGATGAACTCTGCTACTGATGTGATGGCAGCACAGAGCTGTGAGCAGTTGTCCAAACAAACAGGAGCAAAATATTGTGTGATCTTTTCAATTTCTGAGAAGTAGCTCATATGCAACAGAACCAGGACTATTATGTAATGGGAGGGTCTTTGTAAAGTAGATCTCAGGTTTAAATTCATTTTTTTTTTTAAACATTTAGATTTGTTTGAGGATTTTTAGGTTCCTAGCTGGGCTGTCAGTGTGGCTGGTTTTGGATGTATGTTTGGAAAGTGGTGCACGAGTGTTTGTTGCACTGATGACTATAGGCGATATTAGGCCCTATGTAGGGAAGCTTTAGCCCCCTGTCTTTCACCTCAACCCCCTGAAAGTATTAGGTACTGTAAATCATTTTTGAAATCCTTTGAATCCCCTCCTAAACATTTTGATTCTCCAAAGTGTGCGGATGTAATTGAATGAAAACAACCACAGCAGTGAACAAGAACTGTATCATCTAAAATACTCCATTTTGCATCTATCAATGAAAACCTCCCTCATGCTTCTGTTAGTACAACGCGTGTATTAGAGTGCATCCGTAGAAAAGATGTTGTGTTCCTCCACTTTTCAGTCTTTTGTTTTGGACCGCATAGAGCATACGGTAGATGTCACATGAGTAAGAAACATTTAGATATGTATTTTCTAATGTTAGAGAAGTAGTGTTGTCTGATTATGTATATGACATTGCAGCAGTAGCTACTTACTCATTCCACTGCAACTTATCAAAACCGCTAATGTCGTCTCATGAATATTCATCTGAATATGGACCAAAGTTTGTATACTTAACTATCCTAAAGAATTTTCTCTTTCTCCATAGATGGATACACAAAAGTAGTTTCTAGTCAAATGTGGGGATAGATAATGACAGAAGCCAGTTGAGAGATGGTAGCCTATTAAACTGGAAGCTTCAACGTAGCTTCACTTTGATAGCAACCAATATGATTTCCACTTTTTCCAAATAGCAAAGGTCTTCAGTGGATTTGAATATTAGATCTTTTATTAAATGTGGATTTTTCCCACTTCATAGATTTTTCTACTAGTTTAGTAGAATGATTTGTTTATGCGTGTCAGTAGAGAGAGAGTATAGGGAGAGCAAGATGGAGAGGCCACAGGTGTGTAAGAAAGCTTGAACCAGGTTTGAGAGAGTGAACAGATATTGAAGACATGGTGACATGGTGACTGGAATGCCAAGAGGAATTTCATAATTAGGACTCTAATAAGTGTCTGAAAACTGATCGGTATCATTCACACTGATTGCTGGCCACACCAAAACGATTTCCTTATTTCTAACATCCCAACCTCCTAGACCAGTGGTTCGCATATCTCTACTCGAGTACCCCTAGAAGGGCCACAACTTTGCCACAACTGTAGCCCTGAATTAGTACATCATATCCGCTAATCAAGGACATGTTTATTAGTAGACAAGTTGAATAGGCCTATGTCAATGCAAATGTTCTATTGTTGAAGATGGGTAAACTGATTCCCGGTCTTTAGTAATAGCGTCGGCAATGGACGTTGAACAAGTTTATTTCCGTCTCTTTTACGTTGATAAACATTTCCATGGGCTATCTGGTAGGAATTATAGATGTCAAGTCCATAACAAAAAAGTAAAATAAAATCGAATGGCTAAGGTTTAAGATTAGTCAAAGTTCATTTAACATGTTATAGATACTCTTTAATGCATCTACAGATTGACTATCAAATGGAGTTACCACATTTTCTACCATCATAAAAAAATGTGTCACTATCATTATCAGCTGAATTAAAATATAGCATTTACTGTAAGGAGGAGTTGGGTAACCGTTTTCAACAGCTGCTTATGTTATATTAGCATTATTAGCTGTACTGTAGAAGCTAGCAGCCTGGTGATGCTCTATATCTCTGACACTGACTCCACACCGAGCCCTTGCCCTTCAAAATACAGAGTCCTGTGTCTGTGATCGGAAGTTATTCCAACAACAATAGCAAGGTACAACACTTATTTTAAGAACTTCATTAACATTGGAAAAAGTAGTGATCAGGGTTGAAATGTTGCCCACACACAAATGTAGACCCGTGCTTTATTTTCAACAGGTTGGGCCCTATTTTAACGATCTGAAATGCAAGTGACATTGTGGGTGGGTCCCGGGTGCTGTTGCTATTATGCTGGCAGGATAAATGATTTTTGGGCCCGATGCAAATCTAAAATGGGTAGGTCCGAAGTAGCTACATTAGTCATAGGTGTGGTTTGGGCGTAACCTGCAATAAACCAATCAGAGCGTCATCTCACATTCCCTTTAAGAGCAGGCGTGCTTGTTCCATGGCGGATTGCTATTATAATGACGGATTGCTATTGTTTTTTCCTTTTTACAAAATGTAAACAAAGAAATGTCACAAAGACATCCTTTCAAATGTTTTGGCCTCACTCTCACTGATTCACGATGTCATGAATGCATGGTGATATTTTTGCAATGTAGTCTAACATTAGACCGAGATTACTTTGCTTACCTCAGTCTTCTGTGAAATAAGCTCTCCTCTCCCGTTTTGCTGCTGGGGCATTTGGGTTAAGTGGCAACGGCACATCATGCATTTCAACATCACGTCTCCTTAAGTCCTGTAGTATTTTCTCATTTATGTCTTTAACACATCCATGATTCATGGATATGTTGTGTAAAACGCAACAAGCCACAAAGAATGCAGCAATTTTTTTAATACTGTACATTGCCTCCTTTTCTATCCAAACACCTGAACCGCATTTTCAGTATGCCGAAAGTTTGTTCAATTAGGCTACACAGCGTGTTTGTGTGTGTTTTTCGATAAAAACAGCATTTCACGCACTGTTGCTGGTATCATAAATGGTGTCATCAGCCATGTCTTTAACGTATAGCCATTGTCCCCTTCACAGCCACCCATCCAAGGGGGGGTTTCCCCTCAAAGATGGCAGGAATGGCAGTTTGCCAGTATGAGTCATGGCATAAGCCAGGGTAATTTGCAAAGACATAGGTGATTTTACTTTTAGCATAGCAAATGACTTGTATGTTGATACCTTGCAGTTCATCTCCCTCCAAAGATTTTCTATTGGGTTTAGGTCTGGTTTCGGGTAGTTGTCATCCTGGAAGACCCAGCCATGACCCATCTTTAATGCTCTTACTGAGGGAAGGAGGTTGTTGGCCAAGATCTTGCAATACATGGCCCCATCCATCCTCCCCTCAATACGGTGCAGTCGTCCTGTCCCCTTTGTAGAAAAGCATCCCCAAAGAATGATGTTTCCACGTCCATGCTTCACGGTTGGGATGGTGTTCTTGGGGTTGTACTCATCCTTCTTCTTCCTCCAAACATGGCGAGTGGAGTATAGACCATAAAGCTCTACTTTTGTCTCATCAGACCACATGACCTTCTCCCATTCCTCCTCTGGATCATCCAGATAGTCAATGGCAAACTTTAGACAGGCCTGGACATGCGCTGGCTTGAGCAGGGGGACCTTGTGTGTGCTGCAGGATATAAATCCATGATGGCGTAGTGTGTTACTAACTGGTTTTCATTGAGACTGTGGTCCCAGCTCTCTTCAGGTCATTGACCAGGTCCTGCCGTGTAGTTCTAGGCTGATCCCTCACCTTCCTCATGATCATTGATGCCCCAAGAGGTGAGATCTTGCATGGTCTTGGCCATTGTGGAGAGGTTGGAGTCTGTTTGATTGAATGTGTGGACAGGTGTCTTTTCTACAGGTTACGAGTTCAAACAGGTGCAGTTAATACAGGTAATGAGTGGAGAACAGGAGGGCTTCTTAAAGAAAAACTAACAGGTCTGTGAAAGCTGGAACTCTTACTGGTTGGTAGGTGATCAAATACTTTTCATGCAATAAAATGCAAATTAATCATAAAAAAATCATACAATGTGATATACTGGATTTTTGTTTAAGATTCCGTGTCTCACAGTTGAAGTCTACTATGATGAAAATTATATACCTCTACATATCTGCAAAATCTGCAGGGTATCATTATATCACAGTTATTCAGGGCAGTGGTTCTTAAAGCTCTGCTGGGGACAGACAGCCATTCCATGTATTTGATGTATCCAAGCGCTAGCACAAATTAAAGGTGCTATATGTAAAACGGACAGCCAGCGTTAAAAAATGGGTACTGCAGTTCAAATTCAAAATACCTGAGTTGTATCCCTCCGCCCCCTCCTCCCCAGAATAAAAACTAATGTGACGAACAAGATCAGCGCAATCATGACAAGCGAACCGTGTTTTACTACGTATATGGTCATGGAACCGTTTAGAAACATGCAGAGTTTTTTAGGGTGTTTAGAATCTCTATGATCTCGTTCGTTTCTTTGCTGCTTCCATGGCTGTAGCGCACTGGGTTTGCGTTTTATGCCTGGCAATCCGTTCGTGCTGTCAAAATGGGCAGTTGATAACAACTCACAGGCAAAAACATAAACATAAATTCCTTCACGGAACGTACTTTTCCAAAAGAAAAAATACTGACATTAGCATTGTTTTCAGAAAATATAGTATTTCAGCTTAAAGGAGAATTCCGGGCGATTTCAAAACGTAGCTCTGTTGTTTGCATATCGGAAGTGCTGTCCGTAGCGTTAATAACTCAAACAATCTGTAGTGCCAAAACCGTGTTTACATTTTGCTGCCAATAGACAACCATTACGCATTTACGGGGCAAGTTAAAAAGCATGCTTTGAGCCACTAAACATGTTCAAAATGTCATTGCTAGTCCATATCGATTTGCACTGATTCCTTATAATAAACACAGCGAGTTTGAACAAATAAGTTTGTGTACATACCTTAGTTTATTTCCCATTTTCCAGTGAAGTCCACACTAGTCGATTGTCGAAGTCATACAATTCAATATTCCAAAACGTATTTTTTCCACAAAACAAACAATTCGCCGTGGTTATATCCATAAAATACTTTGATCGGGTGTAAACTGAACCTTGCATATACAGCTCCCAAGAGTTCAAGGGTTATCGCGCATGAGCAGAGGTAACTAAGCAACACTGTTGAGGAAACGGTGTCAGGTTACCTGGCCGACTTGTTACATTATTTGGACATAACCACCGCAAATAGTTTTTTTTGCGGAAAAAATAAGTTTTAAGATAACACTCAAATATGTTCTGTAATTATATTGGCATGTTATGTAATTCATCCTCATAAATAATATGTTAAACGGAACAAAATCATGTTTAAAACTTATATTCTTGTCAATGTCTCTGTCTGGCGGAGCAGAAAGACAAATAGATGATGATAGATACATAGATAGATAGTCATTATTGTCCATTGGGTAAAGTAGTTATCATAGTACATGTCATCATCAGCTACAGAATCATAATTTTCATTTATATGCGTTTAGTTCGTTTAATTTTTAAATGTGTTCCATTGTGACACGTCTTAACCATTTTGAAAGGTGCAAAAAATTCAATTTACGTAGAACTATCTCCCATTTACAATTAGATTAATATCGACATCTGTAGATGATCAGATACAGTCAAGTGGATGGTTAAAAAAAGCCATTCCATCGCAATGCGTATTGACACAAAATGACTGAGCTTACGCTGTTAGAAGATAATAATAATAGCCTAATAGTGCATTTTATTTAGTGGCACCTTTCATAAAAACAGGATTTCTGGCTACTGGCACTTTCCACATGCAGGGAATTGGCTGACAGGTCGGTTATCTCAGCCAACCCTAGCCGGGTTATGCCAGAGGTGTTAAGTATAATAGGCTTATCGCATAATTATCCTACATGAAGTTTCCGTACACCGCGGGTGAACAGGCAAACACAAAAGCACAATTTGCAGCTATGTCCGGTTTCCTAAATGTATCAGTGCTATTGACTGCACTCGTGTTGCAATAAGGGCACCGAATGAGAAAGAAAATGTCATTAATCGTAAGCATTTTCATTCCATCAATATCCAAATAATTTATGATGCAGAGATGTTGCTCACTAATTTAACTAATCTTCCCCCAACCCTGGCAGACCTTCGCGATGAAGCGCTAGACGCTTTTTGTCATCGACTTTGATGTCTGACCACTTTTTTTTTCGCCCATGGTCCGACTCTCAGGCTGCATTCACAGCGTCTGCAAACTTTTGCCACTCCAATGCTTTTTTGACATTAGTAATGGCCACACTGTGCCCTCCAAACAACATTTTCCTCCTCTTTTACACCTCGCCAACAATGATTTCTACTTCACATTGAGTGAAGTTTCTTTTTTTGGTTTTCCTCTCTCTATTTGCCATGATTTCTCAATCAACTAATATTAATTTCGGGGCGTTTAACTGACTATTTATGGGCAATTATGGGCGTGACATGCAGCCGCAAAAGCTGCGCCACATTAAGGGCCCTATTTTAACGATCTGAAACGCAAGTATCAAACGCGAAACGCAAGTTACATTGTGGGAGGCTCCCGGGCGCTGTTGCTATTTTACCGGCGGGATAAATGATTCTTGCGCTCGACGCATATCTAAAATGGGTAGGTCTAAAGTAGCTTCATTAGTCGTAGGTGTGGTTTGGGCGTAACGTGCAATAAACCAATCAGATCGTCATCTCACATTCCCTTTAAGAGCAGGTGCCCTTGTTCCATGGCGGATTGCTATTATAACAGCGATTTCTATTGATTTTTCTTTTTACAAAATGGAAATAAAGAAATGTCACAAGACATAGCCTACTTTCCGATGTTTTGGACTCACTCTCACTGAATCACGAGGTTATGAATGCATGGTAATATTTTTGCAATGTAGAACATTAGACCGAGATTACTCTTCTGTCAAATAAGCTTTCCAATCCCGTTCTGCATTTCTGGGCATTTAAGTGGCTGGCACGCATTTCAACATCATGTCTCCTGAAGTCCTCTAATATTTCCTAATTAATGTCATCAACACATCCATGATTCATGGAAATGTTGCATAAAATACAACAAAGCCACAAAGAATGCTGTGACTTGAGTAGTGTACCTGTTCTATCCAAACACCTGACGCGCATTTTCAGTGTGCCAAATGTTCGTTCAATTAGGCTACACTGCGTGTTTGTGTGTGTTTTTGATTAAACAGCCTTTTACGCACTTGCTGGCATCAGAAATTGTGTCATCATTAACCATGTCTTTAACGGATAGCTGTTGTCCCCTTCACAGCCATCCATCCAAGGGGGGATTCCTCATGAAAAAGAGCCTGAGTAATTCTGAGTAAAGACATGGGTGATTTTACTATTAGCATCGCAAATTACGTGTGTATTCTATTTGATTGAATAGGTTCCCTTGAGGTTGATGTATATCAGTGCAAATAATTTATTATGAAAAATTTCAGTAAATGTGTACGCTAGATACCTAGTATACCTATTTTTCACATTTTCGGACACCAGAATGACTTCCTCAAGTGGTAATATTTTTCCTTCTAATTATGTATTGCAATAATAAAGAACTGCTGCATTTGTGTAGATGAGAGGAGCAAAGTGTATGCGCGTTGTGCACATGCTACATTATGGTCAAGCATGCGCCCTTAAAATAGCATATGAATAACACGCCACTGACTTTAAACCAGGTTTTTCCTGGTCAGTGGCGGAATTGTTTTTGGTGACTGCAAGATAGCACCAGGGAACGTTTGCGCCGGAACACGCCTCTTCTTTTCCTGAACCGCCCAACGAACGCAAGTTCATTCCCTAATTTATCGACGCGCGTCTGTGAAGGGAAAAGTCCCATATGCGTCGGGTGTAAGATAGGAATGGTACATGCGTTTGTGTAAAAAGTCAATTGCGCTGGGTGTAAGATAGGGCCCTAAGAGTGATTGTGATTTATAAAGGGAAAACGGCGTAGGTCGTGCGTGCGCACGGTTTTATAACTCTGAATATTTCTTTGCGTACGCACCTATATTTCGGCCGTCCGCATTTCTGATGCAAATCCACCGCAAAGTTTTATAAATGAGGCACCAGCTGAGAGAGTGAGCAGGTAGTCAAGACAAGTACACTAGGTTTTTCACAAACAGCAGCTTTACTGCTCACATTATGCACCCAAAACAATTTTCCTGAATAAATTATATGATTATATTTTCTTCCCTGTGCTCTTGTTGTTCATTTTAGGTTTCAGCTTTTTTTCCATGTTGATTATGTGCATTTTGTGAAAGTAACTGGTTTCTTTTTAGATTCTGATTCATAAACATATTTGAAAACCCATTTGGACCCCTATTTCGAGGCATACATAGAGTCAGTAGTGTTAGTACACTAGTTTGAGAGCAGGCACTCTTGTGGTGGATCGGTTTTGGTGAGTTTAACAGCAAATAATTAATTACATGCTTTGCACATTCTCATTTGGGCCTGAGAACCCCGAACAGCCAAATCCTAGAATCGCTTCCGGGGATGACTAGTACACGATGTGTTCGTAAAAACGGAACTGTAAACCCAAACGCCCGTGGTGTGAATACCTGTGTGTTTATATTAGAATGCTTGTGTGGAGTTTCTGGTATATGGTAGTGTTTTAGTATACACTTTTCACTCTGATATTGACATAGCACTTTTAACTTATCTTAATTTTAATAATTGTTTCACTACCACTTGAAACTTTATCCTGCAAAGATGAGAAATATAAAGATATATTAATGGTGCCGCAGATGGTCGCCTTTCATATTTCTGAAATGAACCTGTGTTCTATTTTGTATATTGTTAACTAATGACAATGTGAAAAAATACATGACTTGCATCAGTTTACAGTATATTAGGTTATATGCCAAGGACTGGCTAATGATTGAAAGTGATGATTGGTAACCTGCATTCTCACCTTGTTCAGGTCAGGTGCTGAGTCTGACAGCTAAAGGGATTAAAGATGGAAGTCACTTAGGTAATGTTAGCAACAGTTTTCCTCAGAGAGTTGAACAGGAACAAAACATCTAAAATGGCAAATGGAAGGGCAACTGTTCCATTTGTAATGGAATTTGGCTAAAACGATTATAAAATTGAAGGGGGTAAAATAATTGCTCATTGCAAAACCGTGGCACAGCCATTAGTGGTGCAGCAAGCATAACATCATACTTCTTGCGCCACTTTAAGGGACATCAGAGGTTAGTAAGACTTAGCAGCTAACTAATGTGATGTTACATTAGCTATTTAATGTAACTAATCAGCTAGTAGAATAATGTTGCAGAGCTGCCAACTCTCACGCTTTCGCTGTGAGACACACGCTTTTGCCTGTTTTCACACGCACTCACGCCACACATTCAATTTCTCACGCAAATAAATCTGTCCGAAACTCGTTTGTTCCTTTTTCAAACTCCCCGACGGTAGATGCCGCTGATGAGCGCCACTGAACCTTATGCGCTGCACCCAGAATTTAGCGACAGAAAAAGAGATACCATTATCGCGAAAGATAACGGGAGATGAAACGGTCACTACCTTGAGAATTCTGATGAGCTGAACTGGGTATGTAACAACGAAATGTCGTCCAATTGAGTACTCACTCTCTAAAACTTTAAATCTTCAAAGAAATTATTTGTTTTGACGGGGTTCAGTTAAGGAAGAAAGTTGAACATTTTATTCACAACCAGGGCTAAATTTAACAGATTACTCGACGAGGGTGACATCACACCACAGCAAGTGGATTCATTCCATGAAGCTTTGTTGTGTTTCCTGACAAGTACTGTCTGTGGACTATGCACAACGAGCTGCCACTGGAAGATCCACTGATCAAACATGCAATATTTGTAGATGTACGGCAGAGGGCTGAAAGTGACATAAACGATGCCCTGTACTTTGTTGAAAGATTAGCTAGTTTTTTTCTAATTATTGTCTATTATCTTAGCTGAAACACCCTGTGTTTTATCATGAGGTATTTTCACTCCTAAACTGCACATGAGCTATTCTTATGTGGCTTCCTCTTAAAGATGCGTTTAAACTGCTACAGGTTGATGCTTATATACCTAAAACTTAACAACTTGTAACTCTACTTTCAATAATAGGTTTCCCAATCTCCTCCCATACCATGGGCCAGAGGAGCATGACCTTCTGGTTGAGGAGTTTCTAAATTTTCGGACCATGCCAATGATACCCTGCAGGACAAACTGAAATGGAAAGCTTCTGGGCAGAAATGGCAACCAGGAAACATAAGGTAAACATTTTTGGTTTGTTTTGTCTTTCCTTTAGTAAGGTGTGGTTTGGCTACATCTGTTACTTAAAATTGTTGCGTGCATATATGTGTCATGCATGTTGCAAATTATGCATGTTTTATCTGATCAAAAATCAAGGTATGTTTTTCCATTGTGCTTTGGTGCATTTTCCATAGATGACAGGAGCCAAAGAATTTGAGAGGCTTGCTTCCGTTGCCAAGCTCTTCCTGGTGTTGCCCCATGCAAATGCAGATGCTGACAGGGTGTTTTCAGTTGTGGGACTGAACAAAACCAGGAGAAGAAACAGCTTAGCATTGGATGGCACCCTGTCCTCAATAATGACCATAAAGATGGCCAACCTGGAGCCCTGCTTCAAATGGGAGCCCCCCTCCGAGGTCATCAAGGCTTCCAAGAAGGCCACAGGCCAGTATAACCATGCCCACAGATCATAGACAATGACTTTAACCAGTTTCTGATCTGCATCTGATACTGATTATGCCTCATTTTGTTGTTATTTTTGTAATGCATTAATCTGTTTTATGCTTGGAAAAAGTTGTACTGTTTAAGTACTTATTTGTTTGTTGCACTTATTTGTTTCTGGAGGACCATTTGTTTGGCTTTGAATGAAGAACAATGTCCCTCCCTTACTAATCTTCTGTCGTTTTCGGCTTAACATAAATCATTAAGTGCTCTTAAGAATACAATTATTCACAACATGGGTTAGGTTTCAGTAAAAAATTTGCTTAATACCATTCTAATCAAAATATCAATCAACCTACCTACTGTAGGTCAAATTTTAAGCACTGGTCTATGAATAAGGCTTTATTGTGGTACATAGGCATTTAGACACACAAAAGTTTTCCGGTGGAATGTTAAGCTCAAGTCTAGAAGGCCGTACAAGTCATGATGCCAAACATGAATCAGAATAATTTCAGGTATTGCACATCTTTAGCAGACCACTCAAAAATCCACTAGAATGCAGGAAATCACATTACTTAATCCAAAATTCCTGGGGATGGACCTTCAGCTATGTCTGCTTTACAGAATGTATCTAATATTGTCCATCTCCAATAGGCTGCCCCTATCAACGGCTTTGGGCCTTCTCACAAACCACCAGAATACAGGGTACAACATGGGTACAACATCAAATTGATTACAATTCTCTGATATCTAAGCCAACAACCTGCGTGCGTGGCATAATTTTGGTCACCCCTGACAAAATCTCACTGGAAGGTTTTTGAAAAGTTGGCAGCTCAATTCAATTCAATTAAATTCAAACTTTATTTGTCATTGCATAAATACAATGTATTTACACAACGAAATTCAAGGCGCCACTCCAGAACAGTGCTTTTAAAAAAGATAAATAAATAATTAAAAAAATTATTAATAGCACACAAATCCCCCGCATCCCCTATATTAATTTCACTCAAATTTTTCTCTCCCGCCCACACTCACCCACCCACATATACAGTACATTGTCGAACACCCTCCCAACCCTCCCAGAGCCCTGATGTTAGCTAGCTGAAACATTGATAACCAGGTCATTTTTGGATTCTGAATCGGAAAACAACAGGGAGAATAGAATGCACACTCTTTTGACTGTTGAAAACATCCAGCTGGCTGTCTGACTTTTACTTTACTGGGGCGGCAGTGGCTCACTGGGTCAAGTAGGTTGTCCAGCAATCGGAAGGTTGGTGGTTCGATCCCCGGGTCCTCCTGACCAAGTGTCGAGGTGTCCATGAGCAAGACACCTAACCCCAGCTGCTCCCGACGGCTGGCTGGCGCCTTGCATGGCTGACACCGCCGTCGGTGTATGAATGTGTGAATGAATGGGTGAGTG
>JACXGM010004982.1:0-15047 GCA_016801145.1 Umbra pygmaea
GATCCGGGGACTTGAAATTTATTTTTGAGCTTCGATTCCATATCGGAATAACACTTGTCCAGGTAATGGGAAAATGTTTTTCTGTCGGACGTTGGCTTGCGAGTCGCGGGTATTTATCTAGTCTTTTTCTAAACCTGGGCAACTCAATGTTCGACAGGGGAAGGGGAAGCATACAATGAACCCTATCCACTCATCATAGTCCGGCAAGCAGGATCTTTACAAATTTTGTATTGCCATGCTGGGCTGACAAATGCTTAGACAGGTTGCACACTAATATTTTTGTCTTTTCGAGCAATAAACTGAAAGTAATGTGAACATTGCCACTGGCCGAAATCACCTGTCTTCGTCTCCATCTCACAGACCGTATATATTCCCTCCTTCGTACCAGCAGCTATGTCACTCAAATCGATCTCTATGGCAACAGTGCCGAGGCAAGCACACACAGGCAGCACGCATGCACGCACCACTTAAAAAGATCAGAACTTTACACACAGGCAAACACCGCTTGGGTAACGCAGGAAAGCGCGTTCCTATATTCTATAAAGTAGTGTAGTTACCGATATTTTTAATGTAATGCGTTACTTTACTTCGTTACCCAAAAAAGTAATATCGTTACTGTAATCCGTTACTTTGTAACTCGTTACCCCCAACACTGATTGTGTCCCACTTGTTTTTGCTTCTTCACAAAAAATAACAGTTTCATATCTTTACGTATGAAGCCTGAAATGTGGAAAAAGGTAGAAAAGTTCAAGGGGGCCGAATACTTTGGCAAGGCACTGTATGTCCTGTGACACTTCTTTATTTACATTTTGTAAAAAAAAATCAATATTCTGCAGTTATAATAGCAATCCGCCATGGAACATGTGCGCGTGCTCTTCAAGGGAATGTGAGATGATGCTCTGATTGGTTTATTGCACGTTACGCCCAAATCACACCTATGACTAATGAAGAATGTGAATTGATGCGCCCTAGAGCTAAAACGGGTCCCTGCTCTGGACTTTTTTATTTTGCTGAAGTGTCTAGGTTTATATTATTTCTCTTGTTCTCCTGTTTTTAGAGGGTATGCCTGCCCTGCAAACTCATTAGATGACACCGTATAGTTCAAGTTTGATTGAAAGCTCAATGAGACTTCCCCTACGTTAGCAAACCATACATCACAAAATTGTTGGAAATTCCCTGCCAGATGCTCGTAAGGGAATGCCTGCAATGGCCAAAAAACACCATTGGGTTTCAAGCTAACTATGGTAAGATTATGATTCTACTTAGATTGTGCATGTAATATAGACAATATACTACACATCCGGACTGAAATGGGGGGGGCTAAAAATAGTTTTATAATTACAAACATTGTGGACTGTATCTTTAAAGAACATATACACACACTAACATCAACAATACCGGACAGCTTACAAACATTCAAACAAGACTTACCTAACTAATAACATAATGAATGCACCTGGTTTGATTAATTGATGATTTTCTATTGGTCAGTGTAAACATGTGATAAAGTCAGCTGACTGGAGAAGCGGGAAGCAGAAAACAAAAAATGGGGCCTATATGGGGCGCAGATGGCTCATGGGTAAGGAGTCAGACTTGTAGACACAAGGTTGCCAGTTCGATTCCCGACTGAGCCAAATGTTGTTGTGTCCTCGGGCAAGACACTTTACCCTAATTGCTCCCAGGTCATTGCTGTAAATAAGAAATTGTTCTTAGTCAACTTACCTGGTTAAATAAAGGTTAAATAAAAAAATATAAATAAGTGTCTTGGCATCTTTGTGAAGGGTTGAATAGTGGCTTTCGAATGCCATATGGCTTTCGTGGCTAGGTTGAAAAATGTTTGTTTATTGATCACATATACATCGCATCAGCAGTGCCAAAAATGCGGTAGTCAATTTTGTTGTTGTGAGTTTATGCAATCCATGTATCTATATTATTTGCTTTTAACAGTTTGGATATCTTTACAGATGAGATCCTTGCCGTTCTAGCAGTATATAATATGACGGGTTCCGCGCATGTTTACAATATGTAATTAATCAATGTATGTGGCGTGCGCGAAAAGGTCCCGGCGCCGGGACCCCTGGTGATGAACAGGTTAAACAATGTTGTATTCAGGGTTTACATTGTATTTTCTCATATTTCAGTGCCCGGACACAGTGGAAGAGTGGAAGATGCCTTTGGCATCCTAGCTAGCCGGTTCTGTGTGTTTTTAACCACCATCAATGTTCAAGACACTGCTAAAGTAGAGAACATTGTTTTGGCTAATTGTGCTCTGCTCAACTTCCTGCGTAGAGAGAACTGTGACCTCTACATGGCAGACATCGCTGATCAGGAAGGACCGGATCACAATACCATCCCAGGTAGTTTACTCTGCCAAAGAAGTGCTATTACAACTCATTAAAATAAGTATTTTTATTGTTAATATAAAATGACAAAGCATTTCAAATCAAACATTTACACGATTCCCACCTCTTCAGCTCTTTTTCTGAAAAACAAAGCAACCCATTGAAGCAATACCAAAGGTATTCGGTTACAGAGCTCAATGTCTAAAAAGACTATCTTAACCTGATATTGTGAGTGCATTTTCTATTTCACAAGTTTTTTGCAACTCTGTTTGCATAACGCTTCTCTGTGATGTTGTACAGTGGTGGCCTCTCCTGGATCAATAGGTTCAGCTGGTCTTCTGTTTCTTTGCTTCAGATGGCCATTTTCTGAATACAGTATGTTGGGTTTTTCAGATTAAGAAAAATTTGAGGTGAGCAGTCTGTTTGTTTCCCTTTTATTTACATCCATGGGTGAGCATTCTTGGGTCTGTAGTTGTTTACTGCTCTCGTCACATTCGTCTTTTTCTTTGAGCACTCGCTAGCTGCACAGCCAATCAGAGTGGTCCCTGTCACCAGCCCTGTGTGCAACTGCCAGACGATCCCAACGCTGATTCAACATGTTGAATTCAACAGACGGCCAATGGTCGGCTTGGTGTGTCAGGGCCTTAATGGCAAACATAAAATTATGTTGCTAAATGGATGGAAGTCTTGTTACTGATTACATTCGAACAGAGTATAGGAATTCAGGTTAAGTTCAATCCAAAATGACAATTAATAAAATCAAATAAATGAAAAAGATCCAAAAAATAAACAAGCTAAGGTAGTCATCATATAATCGGAAGTAGATTCCCAAATAAATTGGAAAAAAATATCTCATTGGGCAGCATAGTACTGAATGCATTATATAGAATTTAAGACATGTGCATACTGCATTTTATCTGTCTTTCATATATTTATTTCTGATCACTGATTTCTATTCTCAAGGACAGCCTGTCTCCACTGGCAGAGAGATTGAACAGCTGCATCTTTGTGTTTAGAGTGGCTACAGGTAATCAACAATGCATCCACTTACCCAGGACTCTCTGCAGAGGGAATAGCTTTCAGCAACACTGGATGATTGAATGCATTAGTCTTTGAATGGCAAACTGATTAAGGAAGTTGAGAAATGTTCATGGTCATTCTGAGAGATATCAAATTTTACTCTTTACTTTAACCTTTTTTTTCATACAATTGATGTACCACATGAAATTCACACAATGAATGCACTGTTCAGGTTTATTGTCTTGCAGTAAATGTTGCTCTAATAATCTGGTCTGGGTGCTGGTCTGTGGTATCTTTGCAAAGTTGAAACTGGTTTTGAGCTTTATGATAAAAGACAAGATCAGGACCTAAGTGCTGTCCATTCAGGGCATGTAGATTCTGCTAGCAGCCAGTCAACATGGAAGATCGAGAGATAGCATGGAGTTAAACAGATTACTTTTCCATTCTCTAGCAAACATCTCCACGCACACACACAAAACACACACCTGTTTCTGCATCAACTGTAATCACAAGCTGGAGGCAAACCGAACCAGACCAAACCTACCAGACAAATCTAAGCTTTGTTGAGAGCTAAGAGAGTTTATTATTCTCCCTGCTCCATATACCCACCGTCTCATGAAATCACTAATGTACCAACAATGACATTATATGCTCTCTACCTTGACTTGCTTTAAAGCACTGAATCTAATGAGCTTTATCTTCATTCTAACAATGTTTGCCAGTGCTTCCCCTGAGATAAAGGACCTAGGGTTCAAAACAAAGAACATGCAATTGAGGCTTTGGAAATAAATAAATAAATCATCCACTAGGAAACGTCTGAAAACGCCGTTTGTTTTCTTCATCTATGGCAGTCGTGTTCATTTTACAGCTAATAAACAATTTGACGTGTGCACGGTGCTGTTTTGTTAGTGCCAACACTCAAGATAGCTGCAACAACAGACTAGGCAGTAGTCTGAACATGTAAAAGATTAATCAGGTTGTCAACACAAGCAAAAGCATTACCTGTCTGCATCTCACATTTTAATTATCAGCTCACAGTGTTTTTAAAAGAGCTCAGCAGAAGGAGTGAGTTGGGAAAAACATGAGTGCAACTGAAATTAGACATGGTTCACATACAGAGATTAAATTATACAGAATATGAGGAAAACCGAAACTGCTTTCATCAGTTAATTATCCTCTCTCCCTTTGTAATATACGGTATATCAGTAAAATGTTCAAATCCAAATCCAAACAAACACCGACAACATCAGTGGGCAGAGAAGAGTTTAGTGGAATTATAAATGTTAATGTGTGTCCAGGCTATGGCCACATTTACGTATTGACCTTCTATTCTCCTTCACCAGCAACAGTCAGCAGCACAACCAACTTAGCTTTCATTAAACTCTGGAAACCTCATGACAATAGATAGTATTATAAAATACAGTCTAGGGATTAATATTAGGTTTTTTTAGGACAATGTTGTTCCATATGGCGTTGATTATATATTTTTGATCAAATATGTTCTTAGTTACAAAAGCTAAATGTATTCATACACATGCTAACCAATCATTGTAGATGAAAACACCTTGCCAAATGTCTGCTGTCCTACACTGTATTTAGTTAGCTGACACCTTAATCTAGTGCACATTTATAATCATCAGCCAAAGAAGAATAAGGTAAATAATATCTGAAGGTAAGGAGTCTAGCTAATTATTTTTCCACGTTGATATATTTTGTTGTTCAGAAGTTGTCACAATACCAACTGTTAGGTACTATAATGTAACTATTATTAAACAATTAACTATAAACACTGATTTCGGATTAATTCACCTGTAAGGTTTAAACAAGTAGGGCCATATCACCACCAGCTGAAACGATGACCTAATAACAATACACATTTTCTATTAACATTTCTCTCCAGGAGAGAGAAAGTAGAATTCTCTCATTTACATGGCATAATTACCAGCATATACAAAGATACACGGAGCATGAACTTATCGGAGTTTAAGCAAGCTAATTATAACCTAATTACAGGCCCGGCTTACCTTACCTCCATTAGCACACAGTGGGTTGAGGAAGATGGGTGAAATTACTACGCTTGTGTTAGTGAGTTTTAGTTAAGGCACATGTTTATTACCACCAATCAACTTCAGCTATTTTGGGGATATAATCTATAACAGCTCTTCGTCTGTACTGCATTATCTTTGAATCCAATCAGAATATATTACCTTTCCAGCTACCTTATTTGTACAGGAACGCTAACCTCATTGGGATTATTAGATATTTCATCTTGAGGAAAACTGTGCATGGTTAAACTGCCTATTCATTTTACAGAACTCCCACCCACTGTATTCTAAATAGGACCTCTTTTTCTCTACCAGTAGTGCAACCAATTTCCCAATCTTAGCTTATGTTTTCCTCTATTCCTTCTAAGTACTTTATAATTCACAAGTGGACAGCCTGGAGCATTGTAAACCAGAGCCTGCTCTAGTTTTGTTGTGTTGTGCTGGATTACCATCACAGATGACAGCCCAGACAAGTTTGAGGCAGATGGTTCCTAACATGGCATCAGTTACAGGTCTTACAAGGAAACCCTTTCATCTATTGTTTGCCCCTTCGCTCACTGCGAACAGTGCACAAAATAGTACACATCATTAGAGTCCAATTTTTAACAGTCAGCCATTAGAGCAAACCTAACTGTGAGGCAGATGTTAGATGGACGGGCTGGGTAAAGGCCCTACCAAGTTCAATAGTGTGTTTTGTTTTTGTTTAGTGGTTAACTTCAGCTGATCCTCACTTAGAAACAGTTTAAGGTCAAGTGGTGAACTGACTCGCTTTCAGTGGAAAGACTTAATGACAGCACTGACAAAAAATGCATCCTTTGTTACTTTCCATGCCTCTTTATATTTCACTGTTTTCTCAAAAGAAGCAAGGATGAGCAATGCGGGTCCATACTGTTGGGTCATGAATATGTCCTATCATTGATACTGTTTGAAAAAGGAGAGGCACAAAAACAGAGGCGAGACTGTTGGTGAAATGGAAGCAAGCTACAAGACCACATACAGCTGGCTAAACAGTATCTGCATGAGGAGTCCAGCTGCAGCTTTTAGGGTTAGTTGAGGCTATTCATGTCTTGCAGCATGAATGGGTCTGTTTAAACTTGTGCTTCCTCCTCTATGTACCCTGTTATGTTGATCTCTCTTCTACTTGAAAATACTATACATAATGCTATACACAAATGAGACCAAACTACCTTCACTTTGGATAATACTCATATCTGAATTGTTACAGCTCAATTTGTCTAAAAGTGTATAAGCACAAACATCAGCAATTAATAAAAAACCTGTGACACCAGATGGGCCCTAATCATGGCATGCTATCATTTTATTGATTGTATTAAAATTAGAATGCCGTTAGACAGGTGCAATTTAGCATATCATCACGTACATACATATGCTAGCTATCAATAATCCCAATAGTGATGACAACATGCTAAATAACTACATTAACACCTATCATACAAAAGCCTTCCATTTTTCACAAATACAAAGAGCTTAATAAACTGTACTGCAGTTACAGATCACAAACGCCCTCCTATATCTTCACAAACTCGAAACTCATCAGATTAATTTATGCAATTACACAACAGTTTGTAATCTTGTAATTGGATAGTAAATATATTTATAATAGAAAACAATTAGGCTACCTTAGCCAATTAGCTTCTACTGTATGTTAATCATGTTTTCACAATCTGACGAGAAGTAATAGAACAAAGAAGCTTTAGCCCTTGCCTAGGCTGACAAATACAGTATCATAAACAAAAATGACAATTTCAAGATTAATTTTCTAAAATGTATCTAGAGCTTTGATCGTTCTGGCCTGAATACCTGATAAACACGATCAGTAACATTTTTACTTTGCTCCATAGAGTTAGATAAATCTTATATGGAGCAATCAAATACCCATTACATTAGCATATGGGGCTGAAAAATTCTGTAAAACCTGGGGGCAGCAAAGCATCACTTAGAGCGAATATTAGATTGAAGATGATTAGGTACACAAGAATGTTATTGTTTTATTTGTTTATTTGTTTTTATGTTTATTTTTATGTTGGGTTGGTGTCTAAACTAAACTAAACTAAACATGACTGATGGAAATTCTACAAGACGTCCCCAAATTGCAAGATAAGCAATGCACTAAAATAAACTAGGCTATATCTTTTCCATTTTGTAAACAATCTTTTTAGGCATTTTGTTCTAATATGGCACTGAATAATTTCCACAGGAACCTGCTATAATCAAAAGTATACTAAGCTTGGACATAATCTTTGTATCTCCCCAGTTTTTCCCATTAGAATAGGAACAATGGAAGTTTAAAGAGGCCAAATGGTGTCTCAGTTACGTTTGTGAATCAGATAAGTACAGTAAACAGACCCAATAATTATGTCGATTCTGATTCACTTTAAAACAAAATAGAATTCAGTAGATGCTGGCTGCCTGATTAACCTGGAGTTGGATTGCCTGCTAGGCAAAATCATTTATGCTGGACTTACATGAAATAACATCTGAAACAAAAATGTTAACAACTTGTACATGAATGCTCACATTGACCATTTTCATTAATATTCTATTGCATCCAGGAGGAACCTCTGGGTGAGTGTGCTCACATTACACAATGGATTCATTGTGTATCCTATCCTGGGTTACTCAGTTGTCATAGAAATACAATTGGTCATTTATGTTATCTCTGGCTTTTTGGCTATTGGTAGTAATCCCTAAACATAGACCATTATCCACCATGACCAACTTTGATGAAAAGAATCAGCACATTCGATTAGTAATGGATCTTTGCCTATGCAAGTAATTACATCTTATTAGAATTTCATCTTGATCACACAAATGTGTTTGAATCAGCAACATTTTGTGGCACAATGTAGTACGAAACCCTTATTCTCATTGAGTGTTACGTTTCTAGGAAGGTATTGTTTTGGACTAGACAAGAGTGGTATTTTAACATTACGCTAAAAGCCCACTGTCGGACATAATACAATAGTACTGAGGAACAAGAGAGTTATGAAAAAGAAGGTAGTCATGTTTACTTTCCTTTTGCAAAGCATCCGTGGATGTCTATCAGCAATGTTCCCATCAGGTGACACTGTATATTAATGAATGGGTATGTACAAGGTGTCATGATTATTCCTATCTGTGAATGTCTACTATTATGTGTCTTAAATCCATACTATCCATACTATATATTATGCATGATCAAGATGTCCCAAACTACACTATGCCAAATTAGTAAAAGTGCCTGAATGACCTACAATTCATAGCAAATATCCTCAGTACGCAACTGCATGCTTTTTGGGGTAAATGTCCAACAGCAGGGTTCACGATTAACGATGGCCCGGGGCCAGTAAGAACTAAAGTCGGTGTGACGCCCTCGGCCCGCAGTACCTCAGACCGCCTCAACATGTCGCCTCAGCCTCACAATCACAGTGACTCCAGGTCATGCGAATGCACTCACTCACTACGCTCGCAATCACCGGAATTCTAGACACCTGTGTACATTCCTATATAAACCTGCCCATTCCCTCAGAGCTTTGTGAGGTACTGATTGTATTTTCAATCATTCATATTGAGCCTGTTTAACCTGCATATTGGACCACCTGTTTTTGACCCGTTTCTACCTTGTTTGATTACGTCTCTGGATATTGCTTCTGTACCTTTGCCCGAGTTTCTCCATGTGCCAATCTCTGCCTGCCTGTTACTACGATTCCCGGATTCTGGTTTTGTACCTGTACTGCCTCCTCTGTGTATCGACCTCTGCCTGCCTGACCTCGCTCTGTGTTTTTGTGGATATATATAAATAACGGTCTGCGTTTAGTTGGAGTCTTGTTTGGTCTGTGTTTCTGTCCATTACAGAATACCTCACCATACAGAAATGAACTCGGAAGAGCTGAACGCCCGACTCACCCAACAAGAGGAGCGTCTCGACGAGCTCTGCAGCTTACTCCGACAGTCCACAGTGTCACCACAGCCTCCTGTGGTTCAGGTACCTCCGTTCTTCTCTCCGCCTGTGTCAATGCTCTGTAAATATTATGGATCACCCGGTCAATGCAGGGGTTTCTTAATGCAGTGCTTACTGTACATAGACCACCACCCAGCTATGTTTATCTCAAATACAAAGTTGATTTCATCATCTCGTCACTGAGAGGTAAGGCACTGGAGTGGGCAACTGCTGTTTGGCACACTAATTCAGGGGTTCGGTCATCTATGACGGAGTTCTTGCAGCTCTTTAAGGACATCTTTGATCATCCTTTTACGGGGCGCAGCACCAGAGATCCTGTGTTAGATCAAACAAGGTCTACGCTCTGGAGTTCCGCACCCTTGCAGCCGGCAGTGGCTGGAGCGACACAGCACTCCTCACTGTCTACCTACGAGGACTATCCCGCCTTCTCCAGGCCGAACTAGCCTGCAGAGGTGATGAAACTGACCTCAATTATTACATCAAAATGTCCATATCTATCAATAACCTGCTAACAGAGAAAAGAAAGACCTTAGCACCACGCTCCAGTACAAGCACACTGTCTATTCCCGGACCCGGTCCTCTACCCTGATCCAGAGCCCAAGGAGATCGGACGCTCTCCGATAACACCGACTGAGCGTCAGAGGTGCATTCAAGAGCACCTGTGCCTATACTGTAGGGAAGGAAATCACACAGTCAGTACCTGTCCTGTCAGGCCTCCTAGGAGGAACACCACTCGCCCCACCTATCCTGATCAGGTAGGCTCCACTGTTCCTTTGTCTCCCTCCACTAAACAACTCAACCTACCTGTCATGCTGTCTGTTGGTACTTGACGTATAACCACTCATTGTCTGGTGGATTCCGGGGCTGCTGGCAATTTTATAGATGGTGATTTAGACAAAAAGATTAGGAGTGACTTAATGGCTCCTCCGTCTCCCCTTAGGGTTAATGCCCTGGATGGGCATCCTATCGGCACCGGGTACATAACCCATCAAACAGCCCAACTGCGACTTCAAGTTGGAATATTACACTGTGAAGCTATTCAGCTATTGGTTCTAATATCACCACGCGAACAACTCATCCTTGGACACTCCTGGCTCAGTCTCCACAATCCTGTGATTTCCTGGAAGGACGGTGAACTCTTACTCTGAAGCAAGGCATGCACCTCTAAATGTTTATCCACCCCATGCAGGGCTACGACTGTGGAGGAGTGTCAAGCTGACATCCTGGAGTGCTACAACGGATTCCGAGATGTCTTTTCTAAGGAAAAAGCAAATATACTCCCTCCTCACACACCATGGAATTGCGCCATCGGGACAAATCTATCCTCTGTCTCTCCCTGAGAAAGATGGAGGACGGACTACAACAGGGTTTCATCCGGCCTTCTACATCACCAGCAGCATCCAGTTTTTTCTTTGTGGGCAAGAAAGACAGCGGCCCACATCCATGTATAGACTACAGAGTTCTAAATGCCGTCACGGTGAAACATCGGTACCGCCTGCCTCTGATTTCAGCAGCGCTTGAACAAGTTGGACAAGCCAACCTTTACACCAAGCTGGACCTGCGCGGCGCATATTATCTGATCCGCATTCGTGAGGGGGACGAATGGAAAACCGCTGTCATTACACACATAGGACATTATGAGTACCCAGTCAAGCCTTATGGGCTGACCAATGCTCCTGCCATATTTCAGTCATACATGAATGACCTCTTCAAGGATGTATTGGATGAGTTCGTTGTTATTTACATAGATGACATCCTCATTTATTCCTCATCTCTGGCAGGGCACATCACACACGTAAAATGAGTGCTCCAATGACTACAGGATAACCATCTGTATGTTAAAGCAGAGAAAAGTGCATTCCATGTGACCACAGTATCGTTCCTTGGTTTTGTGCTAACTCCGGGGGGCGTACGCATGGATGAAAGCGAAATCACAGCTGTGCGTAACTGGCCTTTGCCACGCACTGGTAAGTAATTACAATGCTTCCTGGGGTTTACCATTTATTACCGCCGGTTCATACACAAGTTCAGGACCGTTTCTGCTCCATTACACATACTCTCCAAACAAGGACCATCAAAATGGATTTGGAATGTAGAAGCCCTCTCCTCCTTCCAAACACTTACGCAACACTTCACAGAGGCACCTATTCTACAACAACCAGACCCTACCCATCCGTTTATTGTCGAAGTGGACACATCTGAAGTGGGTGTGAGAGCCATCCTTTCCCAACGTGTCTGTACCTCTTCCACAGTCCAACCCTGTGCTTTCTATTCCAAGAAACTATCTTCACCCGAGCGCAATTATGATGTAGGAAACCGAGAACTCCTAGCAATCAAGGTTGCCCTTGAATAATGGTGTCACTGGTTGGAGGGGGCGGTTCATCCTTTTACTGTACTAACAGATCACCGCAACCTCAAATATCTGTGGTCAGCCAAAAAACTAAATTCCCGCCAGGTCGATGTCCCGCCAGGTCGACGTCCCGGCTAAGATTTCTCCTCCAGAGACTAGAGGTGTGAATCTTCACTGATCTCCCGATTCAATTCGATTACGATTATCATGTCAGCGATTCGATTTGATTCGATATCTCAATGCATCACGATGCGTCAAATACATTTTTCTATTAAAACCATATAGGATATTTGACTTGACAGAGTGCATTAAGTAACTGTATAGTTCAATATAATACAGTTTTCTATATTAATTCATATGGTCATGTTTTCATCCAAAAAGTAGTAAGATATAAACAATCTTTTTTATTTACACAGCGCACACACATGCTTTTCAAGCTTCAAGTGTCCGGAAAATAAGTCTCATCAGGGACTCGAATCTATCATAGGTCTAGATGAAATGGGTTAGGCTACTGAGAATGTTATTTTTCATTTGAATGTTTATGCTACAGATGGAAAATTAACGAGCAACATCATTGGTTATAATCGATTATGGTCGGCCACTGCATCGATGCAGCATCGTCCAAGTCCGCATCGCGATGCATCGATTATTTGATTAATTTCAACACCTCTACCAGAGACCATCCTTCCATCTGCCTGTATGGAAAGTCCCATTCAGTGAGACATCGATACATTAATCTCTAACGCCCGGATTTTAGAACCAGCACCATCTACCACGCCTTCCGGATACACCTTTGTGCCAGCATCTATTCGACCTCGTTTAATGCACTACTGTCACACTTCCTTGAGTACTGGTCATCCCGGAGTTACAAAATCCATCCAACTGCTGTCCCGCAAGTACTGGTGGGCCTCTATAAAAGATGACCTAACTGACTATGTTCTGTCCTGTCCCATTTTTTACCCAGTCCAAAACTCCACGCCAACCGCCAGCTGGTAAGAGCTTCTGCCTTTACCCATACCAAACCGACCCTGGTCCCATGTTTCCATGGACTTTATAACCAATCTGCCTGTTTCATCTGGGTACACCACAATCTTTAGTCCTCATTGACCAGTTTTCTAAGATGTGTAGATTGATCCCTCTATCCAACTTGCCTACCGCTCTGGATCTCGCAGAGTGTATATCTCAGCAGGTGTTCCGACAGTTTGGACATCATTTCGGACAGAGGACCGCAGTTCACATCACAAGCGTGGAAGGCCTTCTGGCACTGCCTGGGGGTGTCCATCAGTCTATCGTCTGCGTACCACCCTCAATCAAATGGGCAAACAGAATGCTTGAACCAAGAGATAGGCAGGTTCCTAAGACAACAATTTGCCACTCATCCTGCTGACTGGAGTTGTTTTTTAACCCTGGGTTGTGTATGCAAAGAATTCCCTTATACATTCTTTATCACGTCTGACACCTTTTCAGTGTGTTTTATAATATCAGCCACCATTATTCCCTTGAGACACAGAGCCTAGTCCAGTTGTAGCAGCAGAGGATTTGTTTCAGCGTGCCTCCAAAGTGTGGGATGATGCACACCAGCATCTCGACCGGGCATCACAGAGGCAAAAACTGCAGGCCGACCGGTGCAGGCGTCCCACTCCCCTTTTTCATCCTGGGCAACGCATCTGGCTGTCTACTCGGGATATCCGATTCCGGCAGTCCTGCAGGAAATTCCTCCCCAGGTATATAGGACCGTATAAGGTAACGCACAGGATCAACCCTGTCACCTACTGTCTCCAACTACCCTGCCAATATTGTTTCTCCTCTTCGTTTCATGTGTCCCTGTTAACCCTCCAAGGTCTCGGGGCGCTTTAGTCCGCCTGGCACACAGTTGACTTTTTGGCCTCTAGAAAGGTCATACTTTGACCTACAGTGAAGTGGCTTTTGGTTTTGGATTCAGAAGACCCATGGCTACAACATGGATGACTGAACAACATCCTGGGTCATTGCATTTTATGTTTTATTAAATATTTATCCCAAAAAACTAAAGAATGTATATATTTTTACATGTAAAAGGATGTTATCTATAATTAATAAGGCTTTTTATTGCTTATTGTCAAGACCACAGGGGTCCTGGACCCGTGTGCAATGTTTGGAGGCCAAACAATAAAGTCAACATCAAAATGCTACAGTAATTTCTAACTAGATTTCTATATATCTTTAAAACCAAGCTAAATTCCAACTCCAAACATTGTTGTTTTATGCAGGATGATGTCCTACATCATTGTAAATTTGTTGTTCAAAATTTTGACATTTTCACTTCCTACTCCCTGTTTGTGATATTTTTTGTCGAAAAGAAAGACCATTGTCGGCTTTGAGGTGCGATATCTCCGACTGTGAGTTACCCACAAAGATGATCTACCACTCATTATTTGCGTCTAATTCTCCCCTTTCTAACGGTACCAAGCATTTTGTGTTCCTACCATGTACGGTTTGTTAGATAATTTGTTATTATAATAAGTGTATTGTTGTTATAATAAGTGTAAAATAATAAGATATATTGTAAATAATTTATATACTAGGGAAAAGGTAGCTAATGGCAGTAGAGGAGAAGCCGGCAGTACACGAGCGAGTGTGGCTTGTGTACCGTGTAGAGAGCGCTTCTGGACAAATCTTTCACAATCCATAACTTAAGTTTTGTAACTCCAGTGTTGCACAAATCCTTTGCAGACATTTACACATCCTTTGCAGACATTTATGTTTTTACACATTCACAAAATATTTCTACAGATGCAAAACGTTTTTACACAATCACAAAATATTTCCACAGCTGCAAAACATTTTTACACATGCAAACATCAGTTCACAACCTCAAAAAATGATTGTCCCTTATTTGATAGCATAGTTTGAAATTCACACAATTTACCTCTGTACATGTGTCTTAGGGATGGGCAATATTAAATAAATATTATTTTTACAACTCACCTACCATGTTGTGAAGAGGGGAAAATACATTAATGGATGTAGTTTTTTGGTTACACACACAGACAATAAACCCTGCATTTACAGTGGATGTAGAAACTAACCACCCCATGTAAATTAATGACATTTTGTTTGCTAATAATAAATGTTAAATTAAAAAACAGAATCACTGAGTTGGAAAAAGAATCACCCCCCTCCTAAAAATTACGTGTAATCCCAACCAGGTGGAGTTAATCACCTTCTCAATAACACATAAAGCCAATTAACTTTCAACTGTGTTAAGCTGTGGTCATTTTGATTAGCTCAGCATGAAATAAGCTTTTCCTGAAGCATTTCAGTCCTTGGTAGTGCAACTGAAGACAACA
>JACXGM010004982.1:25115-36521 GCA_016801145.1 Umbra pygmaea
TTTCATCATTGGCCAAAGTGTGTAACACATGCACGATGTGTGTAGTGTTTTGCACCGTGTGTTACAGAATTGTTTACGGTGCCATGCCGACATTGTGTTTATTCATTTGGTGCCTGAGTGTACCAAATGCATGCAAACGTTACGGTTTCGACGCTTTGGTCTGAGCATTCACTTTTTGTGTTTTAGCAATCGGAAAAAATTGTAAGTCCCGATGTCTGGTTTTTACCAGAGTCTCTTCCTCTATCTCCTCTCCCTCTTCCCTCCCTGTCTCTTCCTCGTTCTCCTCTCCCTCTTCTCGTCTCTTCCTCATCTTCTCCTTCCCCTTGGTCCTTCAGCCTCCATATTCACGATTGTCTCACAACAGGTGCTCATACCTGAATATATAGTGACTGATTGGTGTTCAGTTACAGGTTAAGTGTTTTACGATGTGTGCGGGAGTGTTGCTAATGTCATGTGTGTTTTAACTATTGAATGGACGTGCTGACTGCAGTGTGTTTTATCATTGGCCAAAGTGTGTAACACATGTACGATGTGTGTAGTGTTTTGCACCGTGTGTTACAGAATTGTTTACGGTGCCATGCCGACATTGTGTTTATTCATTTGGTGCCTGAGTGTACCAAATGCTTGCAAACGTTACGGTTCGACACTTTGTTATGAGCATTCACTTTTAGTGTTTTAGCAATCGGGAAAAACTGTAAAATGAAATTGCTTATTCAAACACCCAATTATTTATAAATGAAAATTGTGGACATTTTCAGAAGTGCCTAAACATTTGCTTACAACTGTACAACAACATTCAAATACAACACATTTAAGTAAAAGTATATATTAAAGAAAAAAGTGAGTATTTTTATTTTAGACAATTTTTTAAGGTCTAAAATGCTGCTCACCTGCCGGTGGACCTCTTGGTCGCCAGTGGATCGCCTGTTAAACAATGAGCAAACCGCCGGGCGGACCACCAACTCTGCCACTGCTGGTCCACCTGTGTCCCGCCAGCTCTGTGCTAGCTGGGTGGTTACTCAAAGACATAGTTAACCAACACTGTCATAGTTAGCTAGCTTTTCTGCTGACGCATCATAACGACAAACTACTGTTAATGTTGTAATGCAGAAAGTTTAGCTACAGTAGCGCTTGTGCAGCTAACTTCACATCTTTAATAAACTAACAGTAGAGACAACTTGCTTACTAAAAAGGCACAGATATCTATAGTTGTTATTGACATGTTAATGCATATTCCCATATTTAGTACTTGCACACTTGCTGTAATGTTTGTTGTGATTCATGTGACAGTACTAGTTATGGTAGAAAGAGGCACTGGTGATTTTGGATGAGCAGGTACGGTAGACTGACAGAAAGGAAGAAATGGTGTTGGTATATTGTGTGCAGGATTCATCTTTATTAGTAGAAGGGAAAGACTGGGCAGCAAATGATTGAAAACCACATTATGCTTAAGCTTAACATAAAATACACAAATAGATTATTGACTTACACTTAAGCTCAGAACTTATTTACTAATACAGTATTATTTATTTTTGTAATTTATTGTATTCTGTATTTCTATTGGCTGACTAAATTTAATTCCTAGTCAAACTGGAAAAATGCAATTTCTGTCTGTACCCTCTTAAATTATAATTCCTTGCTGTTATTATGTTGTAGATATTTTATGGCTATGGCGTTAATTTACTGAACAAAATATGTAAGTAATATGCTATATCTTTTTTGACCAAGTACTCTTTTACTCATACACTGTACTTGAGTAGTTTTTTCAGGTGGTACTTTTACTTGAGTATATTTTGGGACATGTAACAGTACCGTACTTATAGTTGAGTACAGATTTTCAGTACTATACCCAACCCTGCTAACAGGGAGCATTCCATCCAAACCCCTGTTTTGCTGGCTTTGCCCGCTATCTGGAAAGACTTGAGTGAAAGTGGTATTCAATGACCTGAAGAACAGATTGTGCATGTGTAAGGTATAGGAAAAGCAAGGAACATACAGTGCCCACATTAGATTCCAGCTACTGGGAAAGCATTGCATTGATCACGTAATGGATGAAGGTCAGCGTATTCAGACTGCTTAGCACAATGAAAAGGTAAGAAGAAACAGGGATGTTCTTAAGCAGCTTATTGACACTACTGCATTTTGGAGAATGCAAGAATTATCTTTCAGGTGGCCTGATGAGACAGAATGTTCTGCTAACAAGAGTAACTACAAAGAGCTACAGAAGTTATTGCTCGTTATGATGCTTTACTTGTTGAGCATATAGAAACCTTTACAATCTTCTCTGGGATGTCAAAAACTATTCAGAATGATATGATTACATGCATCTCATCAGCTATCAAAAGTGAGATTAAAAAAGAAATAGACGCAACTTATTTTTTTTGCATAGCAATTGGTTGAAACAACTGACATTAGTTATCAGTTATTGTCAGGTATGTGGAAGATCAGGGCTTTAAACAGGAACATTTTTGGGACTTTTTTGATGTGTCAACTGGACGAGATGCAGGCAGTAAAAGAAAGTAGCTAAGAGTGCAACGTTCGTTTATTGCTACGCACATCGGATACATTTAGTACTCAGTGTTCTTTGCAACACTAGGAGGCTTCGTCACATTTTTTGCAAGTCTACTAAGAGGGTGATGTTGCTTGAAAAGGATGGATGTGCACGCTTGCCATCCAGTGCACCAAGATGTTGGAATTTGAGTTCCAGGATTGTCCACACTGTGGATGCAACTGAAGGATACATTTACACTTATTCAGGGGAACACTAGCATGTATGATGATACTGTGTGATGTGCAGATGGTTTAAAAGCAAAATTTGAGGGTTTTGAGTTTATTTTTGTTTCTGCTCACTTTTGAAGAACTTTTTGCCTAAACAGATTTTGTGTAAGCAAATAGTAAGCCATGGATGTAGCCTACTGTAAACAAAGAAACGAGAACCTAACAAGCATAATTGAGGAGCATGAGTCTGATATTGCATTCAGTGCCATTTATGAAAAGGCAGCAGGTATGACAGAGGATCTAGAAATCATGAACAAGAGGAAGCATCATCAGGGCACTCAGAATGTGAGGCACACCTACAAGACATCATATGAGTTAATACATAATAACATCAACTCTCAGATAGCGCAGAGGTACAAAAGCATTAACCAGATGCAATTCCTGGAATTGTTGGACAGTAGTCAATTTAATATGTTTAAACAACAGTTCCCATGTGACCCTACCTATTCGAAAACTATGGCCACATTTTTGATCAGAGTAGCCTAAAAACAGTATGTGCTTAGTAGCTACAATGGGTACAGCTTCAGCTGGGGTGGAAAGAAGATTCTCCTGCCTCAAGAGACTAAAGAGATACTCCCAGAACACTATGAGACAAGGAAGATTGGGGTACCTGGCTATTTTGTCCATAGAGAATAAAATTCTTAAATCACTCCAAATAAATCCTAATTGGTACAAGAATATGATTGACCAGCTTGCTAACCAGACTATGAGAAGAATGGACTTTATTTTTAAGGGAAGCTATTTTGTTTGTTTTAATCAAATTTACCAAAATAATTTACATAATAATAAATGTTTAACTTTTATTTTTGCTCCATTTTCTTTCATTTATTTACATTTTTAGTTTAACAATGATTTCTCCCTGCTTGTCCATTACACCCTGGTCATCCATGCCTCACCCATGGCATCCTGAACTGGACCCCCTGGTCATCCACCCTCCTTACCTCACCCTTGAGTAGATGAAATTTCAACACTCCAACACCATCCATAAAATGATGTGATTATTCCCCTCTTAACATTGTAAGTGATCTTCTCATTTGTCTAGTTGACAGCATAACATTCTGTGACTGTTTAGTCTAAATGCACACCCTTAGGTGTGTGTTTCCAGGGCATATTCTGTCCTGCCCTATGTGAAAGAGTTGAAAAAGCCTTATCCTATTATATATTGCATTTTACTCATAAATGCTTAGTTACTTTTACTCAATAAATTGGTCAACAATTATGTTGCGAGTGTCCCATCTTCCACAAGTTTTTAAGTCACCAGCCTCCACTGCTTTGAAAGCACTTGGTGATAACTAGTGATGTAAAATTGGTTTTATAAAATATATTTGAATGGTTGATTGTTGCAATGGTCTAACAGACTGCCTTAGATTCCAGTGGACTTCCCCGCTCCTGCACCTGGTTTTAGAAAAAAATACAATTCTCTGTGAAAGCCAGTGTGTAAGTCAGTATCCTGTACAGTTTGACTTGAGAGTGGTAATATTGTGATTATTAAAAATAAACCAATCCTTTGAAATTGGCTAAACACAAATTTACTAATTTACTCATGCACATGGTATCTGTATAACGTATTTAGCTATATACTGTATATATTTTTCCTGTGCATTGTGAGAACAACCCATATGCTATGGGCCACATGGATTCAAATCAGATGTTAATTATAAAAATCAAAAGAAAATAACTACTATGACAACGTTTTTCTGGTTTCAATGCATACTGACATATTACGGTGCCCTTCAGTTCTTTGATAGATCAAAATGAAATCGCTGATCCAAGCACCCAATTATTTATAAAATAAAAATATATAAATTGTCAGGGCTGCCTCAACTTTTGCATATGACTGTATATAAATGATCTACGTAAAATTTGGGCCAACAGTACAAATGAATGGAAAGTTATATAGTGCAGCTTTAACATTGTTGGGATCTTATTATTGTAAGATAAACTAGTTTCTTCATAAGTTGTAGGAAAATGTGTACATTTTAAAGCCAACAATCATTTGAGCTTCATCCACTGGCAGCAAGCTATGGAGCGTGCTACAGGTCATGACAGCTGAATGTGCCCTGCAAAGTTTATAATACCATAAATAATTGCCTTGAAATTGTACCTACTGTACATTATACTAAAAGTAATGTTACATATATGACAGACTGAATAAAGGAAATATTGCCTATGATGTAGAAGCAAAAGAAGGCATGTGTCGTCATCAGATTTAAAGAAAAACAGGGTGTACCATTGCTAATTTATTTTTCTATGTAATTATAATCTCAACATAATCCCTTATATAAATCAAACAATCCCAAGGTGGTGATATTATACAGGGCTATTTGGAATAGCCTACGAAATGAAATCCGGCACAATTTGAAGTGATAAGTCCAGAAGCACAAATGGATGCCGACGAAGGTGGATGTCTCTATGGCAGCAAGTAATTGAGTGTCGGGGAATGTGGTGATTAGGCTTGTGGAATCTTGCATTACAAGATGGAGAAATGTAACCATGGAGTTTTTTTCCCCATCACTGTCTTTCACTAATGGGTTTATTGCAAAAGTGGCACCATGAACAAATTGAGAAGTAAGACACATGCATGCATCTGTTCTCAACAACATTGGCACAGAATTATAAGACAGCTTTTTTACTTTAACAGTGCAAGCCAAGAAAGTGAGATTGGGTCATCAACTCACACCAGGTTAGCTCCTAATGAAATTGTGTCAAGGATTGTATGATACTGGAAGAAGATGCATGAAAAATGGGGGAAGTCGCTTAAACGTCAGCTACAGTATATGACTAAAATGTAAAAGTAATTTTAATGAAGAAAGGCAGACAAGGATAGAAAACTATTCTCAGATACCCAAATAGCATCACAGAACAAGCCCTGAGTGCAACAGCACATCAATGTTGGAAAGGTAATGACAATAAGTAACAAATACAAGTGATTATGTGAAAGTTGGTTTCATTGGCAGTAGACTGGCAGTGTCGAGTGCCAATACAGGAGGGGAAACTGAGGGGTGAAAAAGACTTAGGGGTGGATTTTTGGGGTTAACTCGAACATCTGTGGTTGGATTGGATAGAGTCAACTCTTTTTCAACTCTTCACACAGTCCCAGCAGATTAACAAGACCATTGTTTTCTGAGTGTTTATAGGTGAGTATTAATACCGCCCGATAGGAGTGCCCACATTTGTCTATAGCATTAATTCCAACAAGTTCAAGCCATGCACAGAAATTTTTAGGGGCATCTGCTGAAACTGAAAAAATTACCAGTCACTTCAACTGAATGGAATTAATATATATCTTTTTTAGTTCACATTTATTTAACCAGGTGGGCTGATTGATAACTAATTCTCTTTCGCAACGGTGACCGGCCCAAGATAAACATAACAGTGCAAGACAACACATTTTTACAAAAAATATATCAAACACTCAGGAATAATGTGTGAAAAATAAGTTCAGATGAGGCGAATTTGATGAAATAGATAAATAAAAATGTTGTGGTGGAAGAGCAGGAATAAAAAGTAACACTATTCTATAACAGTGCAAATATTAATAACCAACATTACAAATGAGTGTCGACTTTTTCCAGACCTACAGCACGAGGCAGCACAAATTGGCATAGCGAATAAAGATTTAGAAGAAAAGTTTTATTCATAAAAAGAGCTGGATGAAGCAAAGGTGAAAACAAGAATAAACATTGGTTCAGCAGCATTTCCAAGGTGGAAAGAACTAATGGCATTTAAAGGGATGAAGTTTGACTCTGATTTAATGCTTTTTCTTCTGGAAAGGTATATTTTGTTACTTTTTTGACAGTGACACATGTATCATTACAGGATACGGTGACAAGCTAATTGGAGCTTGTTAGCATGATGTAGGTTGTACCTATATTGTTTGATGATTCTAACGTATAATGAAAATGTATGGGTGACAGAAAATTGACATAATCCGGGAGCTACAGTATATGACCTAGCTAACCTGACTAGGTACGATAAATAGCTAAGTTTGCATGGTGTAGCTTGGATATTGTTTGTGTATATACTTGGATGAATGCACCATAAAATATCTACATTGAGGTACATTTTTGCTGTGTTTCAGATTGCATAAGACCGACTGTAGGAGTGGATAGCTCCTCTTTATTGTCTTACCATCACACTTCACCAAGATGGTTGCCATTTCAGTAGATTAATGCTGCGCTCGTTTATTCTCAAAGATCCGACTCGGAACTCGGATATGATGTCACTTTCCCACTTCAAGTGTTCTATTATTTTTTGCACGTCCGAGTCGGAGAAAAACATAGATGCCACCAGGAAAGCTGTTGTTGCGGTAGCACTGGCCAAGTACCAGGCGCTCCAAAAGCAATATATAAATTTTTTTATGATTATGACTATTACCCCACCATATCAAAACACAGCCATCTGAACTTCTAAAATATTCACTTTATTTCATGTTTTAGTTTCTTATGTTACAACGCTAGCCACGTTTAGCAACACCGGTTTGAAACAAGTCTTTTTTTCAATATTTCACTTACAACAACACTGATTCCCATATCGACAGGCAGTGATATGGGCGCAGTAACATATTGCAGTAATACGAGTGATTGAAATTGTCATTTAAATAACCAAAGCGGTCCAAAAACGATGAAAACGATTGATGTTTACAAGTCACAGGGCGCAGCCATCTTGTATTCCTGCTCGGAATTCCTGCTCGGTCACCTCTGAGTTCTCTGAGTGGGAAATGCTGCGTTCATTTATTCTCAAAAATCCGACTCGGAACTCGGATATGATGTCACTTCCACACTTCAAGCGTTCTATTATGTTTTGCACGTCCGAGTCGGAGAAGAACATGAATGCCACCCAGAATGCTGTTGTTGCGGTAGCACTGACCAAGTACCAGGCACTCCAAAAGCACTACATTATATTTTTTGATTATGATTATTACTAATACCCCACAATATCAAAACACAGCCATTTGAACTTCTAAAATGTTCACTTTATTTCATGTTTTAGTTTCTTATGTTACAATGCTAGCCACGTTTAGCAACACCTGTTTGAAACAAGTCTTTTTTTCAATATTTCACTCACAACATGACCGATTCACATACCAACAGGCAGTGATACGGGCACAGTAACGTATTGCAGTAATACGAGTGATTGAAAGTGTAATTTAAATAACCAAAGCGGTCCAAAAACGATTAAAACAATTCATGTTTACAAGTCACAGGGCACAGCCATCTTGTATTCCTGCTCGGAATTCCTGCTCGGTCACCTCTGAGATCTCCGAAAGGAAAAGGGGGTGTGTGGTGCGCATTGCTAGGCAACGTTCCGAGCTCCGACTCGAACGCAGCATAACTCACTAACATTGTTGCCAAAAAGTAATAAGCATGGAAACTAAATGTTTAGAAACTAAAATTTTGTTTCTAAAATTGTAGATCTTTGACGAAGTACACAGTTGTCTGCTTATGGTTAGAGACCATCAATAATTTACACACAAATTAATCCCCCAACACTTGCCCTGGCTGGCACAAGATAATGCACAACTATAAATCTAATACTAACTAATAGTAATTTGGATAATAATACCTTATGTAGATAATCCCACAAAATGGTTTAGAGGTAACTTGACCACTTTTTTATATTTTGAATACATAGTAGATATATTTCAGTGAAGTTAAATCTATACATTTGTTTTAATTGCACAATTAGGAAAGCCTTAAGAAAAATAATCCAGTGGTCTAGTGATAAAGAATTTGATACATTTTTATAATAGGAGTAATATTATGCTGGGGGCAACTATATCTGTAATCTAGTAACTTCTAAAATGTAACTGTAAACTCTAGACATTTATTTTCCTTCATAATTAATTTACCTAAACCTAGCTATGGTCCACATGAAAAAAATCTAAAAAATCTGCTTTTTTGTGGGCAAGTTACACCACCGGGGCAAGGGCAGTTTATTGAACAATTCAATTGTTTTTTGTTGAATTACTTAGAAACCTCAAATCATTTTAAAATATTTCACAGCGGACACCATTTCCATTTGCAATTTCCCCAAAAAATTTTGATTTTTTATAGACATTTTAAAATTTAAATATTCAATAGCTTTTTAATTGAATGACTTAGAAAACAAACCTCTCTGAACAATTTGACAATTTAAAAGTGATGAGATTTCTAAGTGATTCAACAAAAAAACTATAGAATTTTCCAAGTTTCAAAGGTTTATAAAAGAAAACATTCTCTCTAAAAATCAAAGGATTAGCAACATGTGGCTGTGCTCTCTGACCAATTTGATAGTGTTTTAAGGTTTCTAAGCTACATGATGAAAAGCTATTGAATTAATACTTGAGGCATGTCATTGACTGACGGTCCCTAACCATATGCATGGGTTATGTTGTAGCTGAGTCCAAGATCTGATCTCGGGGTTCGACCTCGGTTTTGTACTGTTAGAACAAATAATGTAATGCTAACCCACATAATTATAGGTAATGTACTTACACACACCCACTCCCCTCAGCCCCGGGTCATCTTTCTGAGGCCCAGGAGTTTTTAAAGTCTGGTGACCCAACTGGGTCAGACCCATCTGCTAGTGATGGGGGGGCAGAGACTGTGAGCTACATGGAAAAAATATGCAGCAAACAAGCCACTTTAAAATGTTGCTGTTTTCATGAATACAAAAATTAGGTGACCCCCCAGACTAAAAAAATGTTGAGTGACCCTCCCTTCAACAAAGAATTAAAAGACATGACCCTCCCCTACTTTTCTCCGGTGGTCCATTCCATAAATACCAAACTGTACCAACAGTAAAATAAAATGTATTCAAATGTTACATAACTGGATGAATTGTATGTTGATGGGGAAAATGTATAATGTTTTCAATTAATTTCATATATACAGCGCTAGAAAAATAAATCAGTGCAATTGTTTTCCTAAATGAACCCTATTGTAAACCTCTGGAATTTGATCAAGAGGAAGATCTTTTGCTTCAGGAGTGACATAAAGTCACATAACATCAATGTGGAAGACCTGGTGGAAAACATGCCAACATCAATGTGGAAGACCTGGTGGAAAACAAGCCAATATCAACGTGGAAGACCTGGTGGAAAACATGCCAACATCAATGTGGAAGACCTGGTGGAAAACATGACAATATGCATTAAAGACTATTATAATAATAATTATTATTCTACTAAATATTGATGTCTGAATTCATCCTCGGTTAAAACATTAGTTTGGTGTTTTTTAAATGTGATTAGGAATGGTTTTTGTTTGTCGTTATTCAATGTCTGGCAGCAATTGTCATTTCCTGCAAATAAATCCTCTGAATGACATTTTTATTTAGAATTGGGGGGAAATGTTGTCCACTGTTCACTAATTATTATCTAAATATGGAAGCAATTAATTAATAACAAATTGTGTTTACAAACAGTATTGCATTGTGTGAATGCAGATGCACCCACAAACTATCAACTAAATACAAACAGCCTAGATATTCACATGCACTGGGGGCACAATGAAGTAAACACAGAGAGAAACATGCATATGTGCACATACACACACATACACTCACTGAAACACAAACACAAATCATGTCAAATAAATGCTTGATTATAATGTATGAAATGTTTCTGATCAGTCAGCTGAAAAACTCATTTCATTTTCTCATTAGAAGTCTCTGCCTGAGGTAGAATCTCATGTCAATGTTTATGATGTTGAAAACAGAAAATCATCAGCATGTTCAAAATCACCATATTTACGAGAGCAAAAGTAAAAAAGCGGAAAGAGCAAGGACAAAATAAAAAGAGTGTTAGAGACGGTGAGGGGAAGAAACAGTGAGGGGAAAATTAAGAGGGAGCAAATGAGAGGAGTGAACAAATTAAAGCATTCATTTAATATACTGTATGTTCCATCTTATAAATATATGCTACTTGGAAGAATGCATTCTTTAAGTGTAAGTATAGCCTCAATATGTGCTAATGAACTTTCAATCACATTTTTCAATAACACTATGAAACGAGTCAAAAATATTATTTAGGATTATATTATATTATAAATTTATATTATTTCAGGATTTATTTTATGATTTTTAAACATCATATATTCATATTATTTGCAAAAAGTTAGCAATGTTAGGATTCTTTGGGGCTTTTGTCCATAGGATTTCGAAAGAAACCAGTCTTCAAATATTTCTACCTGAATTTTCTTACATGATTTTCATAGTAAATAAAAACCCAGGCACATACAGGTCCTTCTCAAGAAATTAGCATATTGTGATAAAGTTCATTATTTTCCATAATGTAATGATAAAAATTTAACTTTCATATATTTTAGATTCATTGGACACCAACTGAAATTTTTCAGGACATTTATTGTTTTAATACTGATGATTATCTCAAAGAATTAGCATATTATGAAAAGGGTCTCTAAACGAGCTATTAACCTAATCATCTTAATCAACTAATTAACTCTAAACACCTGCAAAAGATTCCTGAGGCTTTTAAAAACTCCCAGCCTGTTTCATTACTCAAAACCGCAATCATGGGTAAGACTGCCGACCTGACTGCTGTCCAGAAGGCCATCATTGACACCCTCAAGCAAGAGGGTAAGACACAGAAAGAATTTTCTGAACAAATAGGCTGTTCCCAGAGTG
>JACXGM010004983.1:0-11879 GCA_016801145.1 Umbra pygmaea
AGACTCTATGGTCTTATTGGACAGACTCTATGGTCTGATTGGACAGACTCTATGGTCTTCTTGGACAGACACTCTGGTCTTATTGAACAGACACTATTGTCTTATTGAACAGACTCTATGGTCTTATTGGACAGACTCTATGGTCTGATTGGACAGACTCTATGGTCTTATTGGACAGACACTCTGGTCTTATTGAACAGACTCTATGGTCTTTTTGAACAGACTCTATGGTCTTATTGGACACACTCTATGGTCTTATTGGACAGACACTATGGTCTTATTGAACAGACACTATGGTCATATTGAACAGACACTATGGTCTTATTGGACAGACTCTATGGTCTTATTGAACAGACACTATGGTCTTATTGGACAGACTCTATGGTCTTCTTGGACAGACACTATGGTCTTATTGAACAGACTCTATGGTCTTATTGAACAGACACTATGGTCTTATTGAACAGACTCTATGGTCTTTTTGGACAGACACTATGGTCTTATTGAACATACTCTATGGTCTTATTGAACAGACACAATGATCTTATTGGACATACACTATGGTCTTATTGGAGAAACACCAAGGTGAATGGGTACCAGTGCTGTTATTCAATGGAAGCCAGTCAGTAACAGGCAGTAGTAGGTGGAGATGGTTTATGACACTATTTACGCTTTATTAGATGAGGTTCAAGAGGCACTCAGGGTGATGAGGCTTAGGTCATAGCTGGAGCTGTGTTCCCTATAAAGATACTGCTGAAATGTGTAACATGGACAGTGCCCCTCCGAATTATTGGCCTTGTAAAATGGAGCTATGAAAAACAGTAATTGTTTGATCATTAGCTTGATCCTACACTTGAAATATGAGAAATCTAACATGGGTGTGTGCCTGTGAATTTTGTGTGTGCGTGTGAATTTTGTGTGTGCCTGTGAATTTTGGTTGTTCTTGTGTTATGTGTAGTGCATTTACAAACTGAGTTATGCTGTCCTTTTCTGGTCATGTCACGAGGAAATTAAAAGTGACGTCCAGTCTTAAAATAAGTCCCTTCTGAATTCAATATATTGTGGAAAATTTAAAGTTATAAAGCATCTGAATCTTTTGGTACATTATTCTTGCAGTGGTCGTCTTGAGTGAAGCTGGATGGGATCTACAGTAATAGTGAGTTACAGCATATCTGAGAGTTCAGGGGCCAGAATGAAAATGGATGCTTGGCTTCATAGGATTACAGCTCATCGACTTTTGCATTGAACCATAAAATTTAGTTTGAAAGTCTCAGTCAGTATTATAATTTGATTGTTATTTCAATTTCAGAAGTTAATATAATTTCTGTCTCTGCAGCCTGTCTGTCAAACTTTTCCTGTACAAGGAAACATTATTTTGCCAGTTCTGGGAAACATTAAGCAAACATTATTGTCTTGTGATTAAGGCCCTATTTTATTTGTTACAAATTGACAATCAAACTGAAACTCTGAGGCACTACTTATGCAGTGTCTGGAACTGCAGGTAGACATCAAACAAATGTCCCTGAGAGATTTTCAGGTTTATAATCGTAGTGTGTAGGACATCATCCACTCTCTGAACAGACACAAATCACTCTTATGCTCCTGTTGCAAAGTCAATATTTTTTTACCATGTACGCCTAAATGCATAAAACTGTTGGCTAGCTCTGTGGTAGCTAATCTGTGATAGCTAATTCTGTGATAGTTAACTCTGTGGTAGCTAATCTGTGATAGCTAATACTGTGATAGTTAACTCTGTGGTAGCCAATTCTGTAGTAGCTAACTCTGTGGTAGCTAATTCTGTGGTAGCTAACTTTGTGGTAGCTAATTCTGTGGTTTATGACAGGTAACAGAATAGCCCTGTGATGTGCTGACACAGCCCTGTCCAGAATCTGTAGCTATACAATATTCCAAGAGTAAAAGACAGTGAAAAGATACAGGAGACAATAGGAATAGATGGAGAAAATATTGCTGACACATTTAGAAGCTGGTGGCCTGTTTTGGAGTGGGTGTGTGGCTTGGGTGGTAATATAAATGTCTGTTATTTAGTCCTGACAGAAGTGTAATTGAATTGTCTCTGCTTTGTTTACTGGTTTGCTGCCCTAGCTTATTGAAGAGGAATGTAAATGTAGTACCGCCATCTATTGGTGGGTTTGTGTCACTGCATTCATCAGCCACAAGGAGGCTGTAACACTTTTGAGGTTTTGGTATTAATTGTCTGTGTAACAGATACTTCATTGAAATAACAGATGTTCCTGCAGGTGTCACATGTTCATTTGTCAAGGTTTTCGCTGTAAAATGTCAGGCTTGATTAGCAGTGCTGAAAAATGTCAACCCCTGTAGATGCATCCAATTATTATTAAACATGCTGAGAGAAATTAAGACTGATTAAGACACATCTGTAGCATTCTTGAGGGAATTGTTGCGATAACTGTGTTCGTTTAATAATTACTTCACAAAAGGGAGGATATGACTTTGATACCCGCAAACATCAGGTGTATAATATATATTGTCACTTCTGTTGCATTTAGATACCCGTGTTGTTATCCGGCAATCACGTGTACTGTATTCCTTTTCCGCGAAGATGCTCTGGGAAAGTGGTCCGTCTCACAGCTGGGTTTGTATTGTCCCTATTGTGTATGCTTTCACTATCCATCATTTATCCTCAGAGGAGACGGGGAAGCCCGCACAGACATTAGAACTTGATAATGCCACCTCTTGACAGTGATCAGAACTGTCACAGACCATTTGGACAATGTGATTATTGTTTGCCAAACAGGCATACTAATGGATGCCTCGCATCCAATCAAATCTGCGCCGGCCCACTTTTCCTGTTCATTCTTGATTAATCAATAACCCAGTCCTCATCTCCAATTTGTCTCGCAGTAAACACCAGCAGGACACCCACATCATTTCATAAATGATGGATACAGTCTGACCAATGAGGCGATTAATGACCTTGATTCATCCTTTATGAGCAGCTGGGCTGGTACAGTGTGTGTGTGTGTGTGTGTGTGTGTGTGTGTGTGTGTGTGTGTGTGTGTGTGTGTGTGTGTGTGTGTGTGTGTGTGTGTGTGTGTGTGTGTGTGTGTGTGTGTGTGTGTGCGCACGTCTACACAGTATAATTTAGCTCTAAACGGCAGCCAGGACCTTTATTGTTGGAGGTTCACTGTAAATGTTTGGCCTACATGCAATGTAGTAATAATAACATTAATACTAGAGATTATGCCATCAATGGTTTGGTAGAATGTAAATGGCAGTAATAGCTTGGAGAGATTTAATTCTAGCTATAATATACCTACAGTGTAAATACAGTGCACACGTCGGCTGCATTCTTAGCAAGATGTGAAGGCACTCATGGCTCACTGCCAGGGAACGGGCATGCGTGCGTCAGCCTTGTGACAGCCAATTCCAGTTCAGGGGAAGGTTAGTCGTCACATGTCTCTTGTTGCAGAAAAAGTGATCAGGATGGGTCAGCTATGGATTAAAGATTCCTTGTTATTATTGGTACCTCACAGTCATGTGGTGCCTGATTTTAGTGTACTGGTCTAAGCTCCCAACTTCAAAACGCACGCGCCACTCGGCGATGTGGGTTCAAGCCCAGGCGATGTTGGTTCAAGCCCAGGCGATGTGGGTTCAAACCCAGGCGATGTGGGTTCAAGCCCAGTCTCAGACGCAGTCTATGCTCTTCCTCTCTGTCTCCACAGCCTCTTTTTCCAGCTGTTCTGTAATTAGAAATAATAATAAAACAAAATCTCTATATAAAAATATGGTCATACTCATAATGTGGGATAATGTTACGTTCAGAAATAATAACAGTACTCATGCTTCTGGCAGATTTGACACATTGTGGATCCACATTTAGGATCCACTCTCTTCCCCAGTCATGAGCCTGTCACGGGGTGAAAAAAACTTGATCCCTATTCTACACTCGGTATGGATCACACACCGTATGGCCAGTTAGTAAAAGGCCTCTAAACCACTGGTCCTCTGTATTTGGTTACTACATTGTCGTTAATTGAACTCACCATGTCTTCAAGTCAAAATCAGTGACCATGTCTGAGTGGATCTCACTGCCTTATTGATCTACAAAACAATAATGAGTAGTTATTTATGATGCTAGCTGATTTGTATATCAGCCAGTCGGCAATTGTCTGCAGTGGTTTTGATCCTGTCAAAAAAAACAGTTTCTTGTTTGGAGGAAAGGATGAACCGTTGTAGCATTTGGGCCTTTTAGGACCAGAGTTGGAAATAGGCCTGGACGATAAATCGTTATTAAATCGTTATAAAATCACGATCTCCATTCACCCCTGTTCCCGATTGAATTTTAAATGACTTTGATTCTAATTTAAAAACATTTTTTTGCATAGACGTGTTCAAGGAGTTCAGATAGAGCCTGTATCAGGGCCAAATTTAGTTAAATGTGTTACATGTCACTATTTTTGGTAGCCTACTGTACTTAAATGGCCAGAATGTACTTTATTTTCTTTATTCATTGAAACCTCTATGTTTAAAAGTATATGTTTGGTACTGCCAATTTGTTTTTTGTCATGGTTCATATGTGCAATAAACATTACACTTTGTGGGAAGAAAATCTTTGCAGAGAATCGTGATATCAATTCTAAGCAAAATAAATCGCGATTTAAATTTTTCCCCGAATCGTGCAGGCCTAGTTGGAAAGCCCTGCTAGAAAACGGTGTTCCCTGGTAGAGACAAGACACGCTACAGTGAATGACAGCTGTCAACCAACGTTTACAGCTGAATAATTAAGCATACAGTTCTCACAAGTTCATTCATGTACAAATCAGTGCATTAGGTTTTTATGAGTTGGGACCTCAGCTGATTATGAATAGATGGCATCAGATGGTGCAGTGGTTAAGGAGTCGTAAGGTTGTCAGCCAGATGTCATTGTTTTAAGACAAGGCCCCTTATCCTAAATTGCTCCAGGGGGATGTCCCTAAGTTGCTCAAGGGGGATGTCCCTAAGTTGCTCCGGGGGGATGTCCCTAAGTTGCTCCAGGGGGATGTCCCTAAGTTGCTCCAGGGGGATGTCCCTAAGTTGCTCCAGGGGGATGTCCCTAAGTTGCTCCAGGGGGGATGTCCCTAAGTTGCTCCAGGGGGGATGTCCCTAAGTTGCTCCAGGGGGATGTCCCTGTACTTACGGTAAGTTGTTCTGGATAAGAGCGTCTGCCGAACTGAAAAATGATGGACTACTCTTTTTATAAACAGGTGACTTTCTGACTAATATGCAGTGTATAGGTACAAACAGCAGAGGGCACAATGCACACACTGATAGAGTGTCTATCGTTTCAATATAGACCAGGATTATTATGGAGAAATGGAGTAGGAGTTTGATTATCCTGCTAATAAATATAGTACATTACCTCCAAGTATCCACTATGAGATATAGAATTAAGAATTTTTCATCAAGTCTAATAAAGCCTTTTATATGTTAATATGATTGTCTTTTCTTACAGTAGGGCGTTAATTTTCCACTCTAGGGGGACATCCATGTATTGCTAAGAGGGCGTGACTGTACGTCTGTGGTCTGGGTTGTTAGATGTGGCTGTTTGGACGTCGAATCAGATGTTCCTCTGATGTCTCTCCCTGTATTAATCACTGGTCTGCAGCTGTTCTTCATCTTCTCCATCACATTTACTTCTTCCTCTCTCTTCCTCATGTGTACAACTGCTGTCATCTTTTTATTGTCATAAAGTGATTGAACAGATAACGAACCTAAAGTCCCAAAGAGCAAGCAGCAAAGACATGTGATGCACAGTGGCTAGGAAAAACTCAGTAGTAGGTGGAACCTAGGAAGAAACCTAGAGAGGGGCCAGACTCAAGGGGGTGACCAGTCCTGGCATTACCAGGTGGGGAATTTGAAAGGTACACAACCTACTGTAATGAAGCCCCATTGTTTATCAGCGTACAATCAGTGTCCGTGTATAGAGCTGGGAAGTGGTGGGTTGTGGCCACAGTCTTCACCACAGTTCGGTTGACTTGAGCAAGGACAAAGTTGTGCACTCTGGAGATGTTCAGCTGGAGTCGCCAGGCAGAAAATGTGATCACCAACAGCAGTGACGTGGGCACCAGCATAGAGAGGTGGACCCAGGAAAGAGACTGGAAGGAGTCAAGTAATCCTGAAAACATATTCTAAGGGTTTAGGTCCTCCTAGGGTCAACATGCACAAACAAAATTACAATGGGCATGTGTTAGATCCAGGACCTCAGTACATAACTCTGACTCCACTTCATTAGGGACACTTTTCTAGTACTGGGTTGGATCACTCCCAAGGGGAGTGGGATGTCAACCACACCGCACAAGACACCTGAGGTCAGCAACAGAGGCGTGGGGTCGTGGGTGCAAAAAAATATGTTTCTTAACATTATGTCAAATATTTATTTACCCATAATAAATGTTGCAATAAATATTTTTTCTTCACAGTTTGACTGAATGTGATATTATTTTATAAAAGGTGTGAGGGCTGAATGTTTTTATACATCGTCCATGTCCCCATCATTACCCCACATTCCATTCTCTCCTCCACCATTGGTATTTCCCAGCCAGCATCTCACCCCTTGTTGCCCTGACAACAGACACCTCAGCTAGCATTTCCCTGGAGATGTGCGCATGACTGATTAGGTCTTCCCGCCGTTTTGGGTTGAAGCCTCTGTCACACCTATTGGTGTCATTGCACAGAGCTGCATGTTTCACTCTGGCCCGTGTGCAACTAAGTTGAACACCTTTTGCTAACGTTCATCAAGCTGTTTATGCGTAGAATTAAACACACTACTGCCTATGCAAGGAAGCTGTAGGAAAACCCGAGACATGATGCACAATGCTGCAAGACGCTCACAGCTGGCTGCTGCTCCGGTTATCGGCTTCTCTGAAAGGCGGATCTCATTACAACAATAACAATCAATACATGGGCCGGTGAGGCACGGCCGACCACTGGGTTTAATTCCCTCGGCCCTGCGAGATGTTAGGCACTGGCTTACAATTCGATCTGATTCAGTAAAATGCGCCTTACCAGGTGTAATTGCCACACACTTCTAGTCACCTCGTTGATGCTGAAATTTCACAGTGTGTCTTTTATGCTCAATTCATTTTTAAGATATCATGGTCAGCCTCTATGAAAGGAAAGACGAAGAAGCGGGAATGTGTTTGTGGACTCCTGATCAAAGCCTCTTCATCAGTTTGTTGTTGATATTTTCCAACCAGTAACCACGCCCTACAGTAGGTGTCAATGTCTGCCCTCTGGTGGATGCAAGGTGGAACTCTTCTTTCCACCGTCCTGTTGTAATCTCACTTCAGCACAGAGAAATTGTAAAAAAAAACATGCTGTCTATTCAGTATGATAAAGATAAGTAGTTCTATTTTTTTAAAATATGGCAGGTTTGGTCTTCTTCTATTAGAGCGAGAGAGACACTCACCAATTTCTTAATATGATAATGAAGAACTGGTGAAAAAAATAATGATTTTTGTACTATTGAATGTGTATCTGCTCTTTCTGGGATGGGTGTGGCATTATATTGTACAGCACTGCCCCCCCCCACCCCACACACACACACACACACACACACACACAAGCACACTTCAACGGAATGTGCACCCACCATAATCAGAAAGGGGCAATTACTGTCAGAGTCTTTTATCCACTCGAGGAGATCACTTCAGCCCTCCGAAATACACATGCTAACCCTCCAGCCATCCACTTCGCTTTACCACTCCGATCCCTGCCGCCTTACGCCTCTCATCTCCAACCCCAACCTGCTCACCCCTTTCAAATATTGTCACTCTTTTGATCTCCGCTGGTTATAAAAAATCCCAGTACGGCACGATTCAAAGCCCCGGTTGCTATGGTTATGCCACTTAGATTGCATTACTATAGCAACACTGTTTCCCTGGGCCTTGGCGAAAAGTTCTCCTGTCGGACCCCCAGGTAGATGCACAGCTTTCTCCCTGACTCTGAAAACCACATTAAAGCCGTGTCATTATGGAGATTAATGCTCTTATTTGGTTGCCTGGCTACCAAATGCTGTACTCTAGCTAAACACTAGGACACACCCAATTTCTTCTCCCCAATAAGTCTGGATTCAGGTAGTCCAATACAATGTGTACATTGCATAAACAAAAACAGACGTTTCTAAACAAATAGATTGATGAGTTATCCGAGAACACAGATCGTTGTAGCATTGTTGGGAAATGTGTCTTTGGCTTTGATATTCTGTTTGGTTCCTGATGGTTTAACCGCTGATGTACTTGTTATGTAGATTAACCCTGAATTTGAATACCAGAACCAACTAGAACCTTTCAAGTGTCAGACTGGAATATGTAGTCAATTTAGAGCAGCAGAATATTAAATAAATTATCAGGCAACTCATTTCTGGAATTGGGGCAGTGGGAGAAGCTACCCTCTCCAATATGTGTATGCTAAATTACATATTTTACTTGATGTTAACATTACATAAATTAGACATTCTGGGTGAACAAACACGCGTTTTCAGGTCTATTCAAATTACTATAATGTTTTAGTTGTTCAACCCCTTTTGTAAAGTATATATACGGATTGTAATGTTATTTTATTTACAGGGTGCATTACACATAGTCTATACTCCTGCAGTCCACTAACTCCTAACATTAATAGCCTCTGAGTTACAATCATTAGCATTTCCTCCCTCCATCAAAGGTCATGCCTAATAAGACAGATCAATATGTAGGACGCTACTTCGTCAACTGATCATATTCTGCCCAGTCAACCAAACTGCTGCTACTCCTGAATAATATTTATCTACCGATCGCTGCCTTTTGCTGAAATCCAATCAATTCTTCATCTGTTTTTGTTTTAAGCACCATAAACAGAACATCAGTGCTATCAATACTGCTACTAGACCTCTCCATGCTTGATAATGTTGTTTTATTCATTATGTTTATTGATTCTTATCATGTGACACCTCCTCCCTACATCATAAAACACTGTGGCTGATGGCCCACGGAGCACGGCCAGCCAGCCGAAGGGGCACGTGCCCCAATGCGGGCAGAGGTGGGCGGAGTCAGGTTGGACTGAAGCAGTGGGCCGGGCTTCCAGGGTAGTTTCCATGACGCCAGCGTCCCCGCACTGCCACAGCTGTATACTGCTTATCACACTGATTCGGCAGTCGAGGTGGCGCCGTAATTAGCAATTTTTTGTCAGGGACCTGAAACACAGGCTGACAGACGTGCAGCTAGACACTGAAGTGGGGACTTGTTATTCCAGGCCCAGTGTTTTCATTCAACTGACTGAGCGAGACAATGTCTTCTAATGATTGTTAGTGTGGTGTGCAGCTGGAGCGCAGCTCTACACGAGCCTTCGGAAGCGAGCGCTCACTAACATTTTGACCGGCAGTATGTGATCATTCATTAGGCTTTAACGAGGTCGGGGTATTTTGTTGGGAGATCTGTTCGATTGAGTCCTTTGTGGTGAAGGGTGACCCTTTTAACGGGCAGCTGGAATGTGGGTTTTTATTATAATACAGGTCTGTGTGCGCGTGTGTGTGCATGTAGAAAAGAGTGCCTCTAAAACCAAGGGAGGTTATGTCAGGTCAGGTTAATGTCAGGGCGGCAGAGGAATGTGTGTGTGTGTGTGCATCTCCATCAGTGTGTGTTTTCTATCATTAAGTCCATTAGACAGGCTCAGTCAGACCAGAAAGACAAGAGTTTGACAGTGCTTTGACCTCAGCCTTTTAAAACCCTTAGATGGCTTCTCTTTAGCCACTGTTGGAAGTTAGTGTCTGCCCACTCACTTACACACACTCACACACACACAAACACACACACACATTTCCCGATGTCTTTCATCACAGTAGGAAACAAAATGGTGTCAAAGGAGAATTATGTCTTTCAACCTCCAGTGAACGTCTTTTAACACCGTCTGCTGGTCAGAGTCTGCTAAATGTATTGTAGAACAGGGACAAATCAAAACACATGTTGAATGATTCCATTCAGAAATAACATTTTCTCTAAACCTAACCCTAGTTCTCAATAGCCTGGTTAACACCAGACCCTTCTCAGTTCTGACTGAGAGTGGGTCTGGGCAAGGTTCATTCACAGCCCATTTCCAAAGGGGCGTCACCACACTGTAAAAAAAAGTAAGTTCAATTGCTGCCTTATAAATGTGAGTAAACCCAATGTTAACAATAGGGTTGTTTCAACTCACAAAGGTAAGTTATTCTTGAGTTGGAATAGTTATAACTCATGAAATTAAGTAGAAATTTCTTAACTCATTATGTTAAGTGAGTCAATTAGTACAAAATGCGGCGGCCAGACTCATCCATAAATGTCGGAAATATGACCATATCTCAAATCTTTACACTAGCTGACAATTCAACAGAGAATAGATTTAAAAATTTGTGTTACTGTGTGTTGTGACAAAGGTGTTTTTATTACTTTCTTTTTTTTAGATATGACGCTTCTGTAAAGCACTAGTGGCTGTTGTAAACGTGCTATAGAAATAAAATGAACTTGAAATTTAACTTGAGGGAAATTGTAGAAAATAGTTACTATTACTTGAATAGGAACTTTTCATCAGATCCTTTTTTACAGTGCAACGGATTCCGCTCAAATGCCTCTCGGCGCAATTGGATATATTAGACTTTTGCTGAATCGAGTCGGCAAGACCGCAACAACCAATTTTTTTAGATATGAAGGCTTCGAGTTTTAGTCTTTTGCTCAGTTTTTAACAAAAAGGAAACGTTCAAATCGCTTAAAACAGACCCGATAGTTGATTCAAACGAGTGATATTGCTGATGTTCCATTGCAGCAGCCATCATTGTAATTGTCTGCTTCAACCAATGACAGTATATAGCTGCGCTATCGTCATCGTATAAAGCCGGCCTCAACGGCTGTGATTGGTGCCTCGTCATGTCAGAGTAGCCTCTTCTGAAACTGTGTGTGGGTTTTGGTTTAACGTTAAGTGATACTTGAAAAAAAAAACTATTTTGGCAATTTTTTTTGCCAGTCCTCATGAGGACAAAGGCTTAGGGTTATGTTTAGGGCCATGGTTACAATGAGGTTTAGGGTTAAAATCTAGGGTACTTTTAGGTTCAGGCGTTATAGGTTAAGGTGCTAATCCTTATTTAGGATTAGGTTGGTTAGGGTGAGGTTAAGGCTAGGATTAGGGTTAAGGTTAGGGTTAAGGTTAACATGCATTTTATGTTTTCTGGCCTCAATGAGGTTAGCTGTACATGACCGTGTTTGTGTTTGCGCGTGTGTGTGTGAGACAGATGCCACTGCATAAGAGGGTGTGCCTACATGTCTTTTGTGTGTGTTTGTATTTGAACTTCATTCTATGTTTGCTGTTTCTATTTGATGTGACTGAATGCAGAGGTAAAGTCATACTGTATGGTAATCTTCAGAGTGAAATACAATGACCTCCCAAGCCGTCACACCTAGATTTGTAAGTTCAGGATTCCATCTGTGTGACTGATAGAAGTCAAGATTAGTAGAAGACAGGCAGAGTACCATGATGCATAGGAAAGAATATATAGCAAAATACTCTACAAACACAAAGTATAGTGTCATAATATACAAATTTAGTGGGAGACTATGAAGTAAATCTGCAAACAATGACTTCTTAACAAATAATGTACATTTGAATAACTTCTAAGAGGATGCATGTAAAGGGATATGACATCTACACCGAAATAACTAAAAAGCACAACGACATTTAGCTCAGTCAGGAATCGAACTGGCAACCTTCCGACTACAAGTCTGACTCCCTACCCACTGAGCCATCTGACGCCCCAACATGAGTAGCCTACAGTAGTTGCTGTTTACTGTTGAGTAAAACCTCTGTAATCTAAGTCTTCTTTAAAACACAATGAAGTACTGCAGATAGAACTGCATACA
>JACXGM010004983.1:25151-36620 GCA_016801145.1 Umbra pygmaea
CCCCCCCCCCCCCCCTTTCCCAAGTCTTCTTCAATCTCCTTACTCCAAGGCCTCATCCCTCTTTCCTTAACTCCATCTCTCACTTCAGAAACAGGCGCAGAGCTTTAATAACTCTGTCGCAACGCTGGGGAAACTGATCCTATTACCTAGGCACACCCCGACAGCCATGCAGCACCCAGCATCGCCAGACGTACCTTTTGTTTGCCTAATGCGATTGGCTCGTCTTCCTGGTACCCTACACAGCTCTACGGAATCCCACACACAGACCCCCAGCGCGGGACGTCTCAGACGTAACTGCGAGATGACTTAAAGGCAGATGTTTTTTTTCCTCTCTCTTTTTCATGTTTTCTTTATCCCAAATCCCTCAGGATTAAGGCTAGTTGCTTGGCACCAGTCCGTGCGTGGCATTATGGGATGGTTGCGAACGGTCGGACGATGCTCTTACACTTTCTTTGAACACCTTTAACAGCTTCGGCTGTGTGTGTTGTGCTGTTTTGTTTTGTTCCATTTGGTCACCAAAATGTTAAAAGTAAATGGTCTTTTGACTCTAACAAATGTATCCTTCTGTGAGCTACACTTCAACAAGAACCCCTTTTATGGTTAGCACATTTGACTTGTTTCTTGTGAAACATCTGTGGAATGTAATTTACTGTATCTGTGTGTCCATGTCAGTGTGAGTTGTGGAAATACCTTCCTCACAAAATGATATAACGTGACTCTTCTGAAAAAGCCCAGTCTTCCATGATGTCCCTTTTTCTGGGTCTCTAGGATCCTACGGTGCTTCATGTTACTTAGACATGCACAGTGCACAAGCAAGTGCTAACCGAGTCCCTGTGGATGCATGGGGAACATGATTTATCACTCGAAGAGACAGCCTGTGGTCCGAGCCACCCAGGAGATTATCGAGCCATGGGACCAGAGTGTAGTCAGATGTACAGTGATATGTCCCAGGGTCCTTAGCGGCGGCCAAGAGGGTGGAGGACAGGGGGACAGGTCGGGGCCAGGGGACAAAACACTCAGTGTGGACAGACTGTGTGTTTGCCAGTGTGTGAGGACTTTTCTGGTTGCTGAGTTTAAAGGTCTCTGCTAGACTGACAGTAGTTGAACAGAGGCTCTTTTAAAGGGCTGGCCTGAGTGTGGGTTGAGAAGAGGGAACTTGATGTTTCGCCCGGCGATGAGGAGAAGGGCTGCAATTCACAGGCACAAAGAACCGCCTGTAATGTGAAAAGTCATTTCCTCAGCTCTCGCTCGCCCATCTCTCCTTCATAAACTACAGTGAGAAACGAGGAGAGAGAGATGAAGACACATCTAGTGTCATCTTTCTCTTGGGGACTTGATATTTGCGTTGATGTCAGGCTTTGATGACAGCCAGGGGTCTTGATACCTAGCCGTCGACCTAGGGGCTGCACTTCTCTATGATGGACTAGCCGAGGACGGCCAGTGTTGCTATGAAAGCCATGATGAGATGGAACGTTTCGTCCAAGGTTCAAGGGGTCAAGGATCGGATGAGCGTTCTGTTCCCTGGCTGCAGTGTTGGGTCACTGTTGCCTTAAAGCCAGAGGCAGGAGAAATGGTCCGATTGAGACCGTCACACAGTCATTACTGCTGTCACTGCTGTCTAAATGTTCTGCAGTTAGAATGAACTAATCACATTTACTGAACTCAATAACCAAAATGCAGCTGATGTGGAATTCAGTGAGGTAATGCTGCTGCACAGTTGAAATAAATAATCTGGTGACATTATTTACTATACATCTACACTGTCAGACCACTAAATATACTACATTGGTCACATACAGGCAGTGACGCCGACCAGGGGGACAACCGGTAACGTTGTCCTGGGCCCAGGCTTGGACGGGGGGCCCAATTGGCCAGCTCAAATAAAATTACTTATTAGTCAGTCATCTTCCGTATTCAGTACTATCGAGAAATTTACTCTTGTTATTAAATACAAGAAATGCATTGATGAATTGGATTCATGTTTTTTCTTCTAGCAGTTTATTTAATTATTTATAGCTCTTTGTGATTCAACCTCTTTAAAAATGGTTTTGTTCTACAGCCAATCAAAAATGATACCCTAAAACCTGCACTAAAGCAACAACAAAACATCTGTTCATCTACAGTATGTATAATGTCCCATACATTGGCAGTGACAAGAGGCGGTAAGATCAATTTAAGGTAGTTCTAGCATACGCCAATTAGTATTATGAGTATTGTGCATTGTCAAACAAGTTTGCGAGTCTGCGCAGAAGGGGGCTATTTACGCACAGTCACAGTTTGTTTAATCTCGGCTGCTACTTTGGTTATGAATGGAAAAAAATACATCGTAGATTACCTGTGTAACAGTGGTTTGAATGTGGACTTGCTACGAATTAAAACATTTAACAATAGAACGTTTTTTTGGATAATCATAGAATTATTTTTTCTGACCTGTGATTAGGGTCCTAAATGTGAAATTCTGTCCCGGGCCCTGTGATTCCTGCTGGCGTCCCTGCGTACAGTTCGGGGGGAGTCAACTGCATTATATATGTGTTGCTCAATATTCTACACTAACATTTTATTTCCTTTGTCTTCCCTTGTAGGTAAGTTCTACTTCCAAATACTACAGAGGGTGGGACAGTCAGGAGATCCCTTTGATGCAGAAGGTACAGTGGGTGTGAACCGTCTCTGCTCGACAACACGTGACGCCTGTTCCTTCACATGGCCTTTTAATGTGTACTGTTTTCAGGACTAGTAAGGAATGTTACCAGGTTTCTGTGAACATGCTGGACGATTACTGTAGGACTCACAGCCGTAGCAGAGCCATACAGGGCTGTTTAGATGTATCTCCAGACCTGGGATTCATGGACGGACAGATGCTTTTTTCATGACAATAAGGATGCTGATGCTAAAGCAATCTGCTATCTAGCAGCTTCATTTCCTCATTTGCTTTTCTCACCATGCGATCCCTGACCTCTTGTCAATTCTAAGACTTGCTGACTTTACCTTGGGAACGGCCGTGCCGTTCCCCATACTGTAGCCTTCACCTGCTTTATTACAATCCCAGATGGCAGTCAAGCAGTACTGATGACTGGTCTTGTTAACCCTTAAAGTTCTGAAGATCCATGGTGGCGCTGTTCAACCTTAACGTTCTGAAGAAAAATGGTTAACCCTTAACATTCTTCAGAATGAGCCTGGATGAATCGGGAATGGGGGTACCAAGGAACAGGAGGGTAGGGACATGCCAGACAGGAAAATTGAATATATGGTAATCAGATCTGGGTGTAATGATCCCGTGTTTACCCTCCTTCACCAGCCTCCACCTCTCACCCCCACCCTTCACCAGGGCCACCCTCCCCTGTTCCCTCCTCACCACCTCTTCTACCCCAGGGCCTCAGGGCCTGATGAGTAATACCCCCCCCCCCCGGGCTACATCCATTATTCATGGGTAATGGAGTGTGTGCTCATAGTGTGTGTCTGTGTGTGTGTGTGTTGATGAGGGAAGTGGGAGGGGTGGGGTTGATGTCATGGCAGCAAATGTCAGAGCAGCCTCACTGTGCTCGCTGTTGCCCTCGTTACAAAGAGGTGTAAATATTTATGGCGTTACCGTTGCTGTGACGACCGGCGCTGGCTGAGCGTCTGCCTAACCTCTCACTGAGGTGACAGCGTGACATCAAGGACGTCCTCTAGGTCAGTCACTGTATCACGTGTGTCGTGTTGTTGAGCACTTGGCGTTAGGGTCATTTGTTATTGATGTGAGGAATATGATTAGATGTACTGCATGTCAGTCGGAAAAGCAAGATGTGTTGGAGTGGATGATTAGACCACTATATTGACTAGTTGTAGTTGAAACCTCTTTATATTTGTATGTGATTGGTTTCGTCAGTCTTGGGAGCAGAGCATAATCCTAACTTATTTTTGAAGGGGTGTTTCCCTGTTTTTCTCCCCTCTCAATTCGTCATGTCCAGTTCTGTCTTTTTTCATCTGCAATTGCCTCAGTAGGTATGGGATGATCAAAGATCGATCACATGCTTCCTCCAATCAGATGTCGCCAAGCCATCTGATTTGTGTCACACTGTTCATTCAACACAGGCGCCTTCATTCAGTACATACAGTATTACACATTTGCCAACAATACAACTGGGATTGGCATCCAACCAAGGAGTCACTTGAGACTGACTTGACACCGTAATTTTTTCATCCAATTACTTTGCTCGCAGGATACGAAACCTGGTCACTTAATATTTTGGAATGACCGATAGGGGTACGCAGGTTTAGGAGACTGAATTTGTAGGGTTGGAGTGGGGAATTGAACCCTGTTCTCTGGTTGATAGAAGGGCTATGTGTCTGAACCTGGAGCGTTACGGACTGACCACAGGCTCTGCACTGTGTTTTTATTTTATAAGATAAATTAACGGTTAAGGGGGAACGATGACACAATTCCATAATTATTTGTCTCGCTCATCAGGTAGCTCTCTCACTCAAGGAGATCAGGTTTGAGCTAGCACAATTGCTAGGTATTTGCTGCATTTGGGACCAGCACACCAAACCATGACTGAAGTAAACATAGGAAATCTAAAAATTATTAAGTGTAAAAAAGTACCAGTTCTGTATGTAGTTGACATATGTGAGGCTCCCTGTTGGTTCTGTTGGACAAGCAGGAAGCCTGTGAGCTGGCTTTTCTTTGTCTTTTGCCTAGATACATTTTAGGGTATGGACAACTAATAACTCTGGTATGTCACCTCAGACCACTAAGCTCCACCCTAAACACTGAAACAACCAATCCGTTACTTTCTGCCTTAGGAGATCTGCATGGAGCAACATGACATGGGTTAGAAGTTTTAGCTTCATATTTTCCACATTCACCCTGCAGTTTCTCATAAACCTTTGTTACATACTAAATTCAAGCCTCTGTCCGACCCTTATTTCTATGGAGTAAGTCAGCTCTTGACAAAGACATCAGAACTTAGCCTCCACCCTTGTGACCCACTGTTCTCAGTATGTTCTCAATGTGTCCTCTATTAGGTCAGTGTGTGTCACTATAAACTATCCATCAGTGCCAATATTCTTTATATGTGTGACACAGGCCTCCACTATAGAGAGCCAGCTCTGTCCCTCACCTCACCCCCTGATTTTCAGCCAGCTTTCCCCATGTGTTCTCCAGAGCTCTATTCTTACCCTGTGTTCTGGGCCTGTGGAAGCTTTTCTGTCCAACATAAGGTCACTGGCAGCAGTGTCTATTGTCAAACAGGAACCCTTCTCCTGCAGCTCGTTCGTCTTTGTCAGCCATTGCTTCCGTTCGCTTGTCAGGTCACAAGAAAAGACAATCAAAGACGATCATTGAAAAGGTCACCATCTACTCAACACATTACTTTGATGATTAATTCTGTCCTCTCTCAGTCCCTACTTAAGTTTCATCAATATGTGACGGGGACGAGAGAGGTTATATATTTATTTTTGGAATCAGAGTTGTACCAAGGTACTAGAACGAAAGTACGCTCACTCTAATGTTTCTGATCATAGAAGAACCCAAACCCTTGGAACATGCTTCAGGACCATGTGGCCTGATGACTCCTTCCTTTACCCATCCTGTGCCCACCTTGCTGTGCTGCTGCCCATGTCACTGCTGTTGGTGATCACGTTTCCACCTGCTGACTCCAGCTGTACATCACCAGAGCTTTGCGTTCTCCCTGCCCAAGACCACCGAATTGTGTTGACGCTACACAAAGACTATGGTCACAGCCCACCCATTCCTACCTCCATTTATGGACACTAATTGAACACTAATAAACAATGTGACCTTAATACAATGGGCTGTGTACAGATCCCCCACCCGGTACAGCCAGAAGAGGACTGGCCACCCACTTGAGTCTGGCCTCTCTAGGTTTCTTCCTACAGTAGGTTCCACCTACCAGGGAGTTTTTACTAACTACTGTGCATCATTTGTTGTTGCTTGCTCTTTGGTGTTTTAGGCTGGGTATCTGTCAAACCACGTTGTGATGACTGCTGTTGTAAAAAGGGCTTTATAAAATAAATTTGATTGATTAATCAGAGAAATCTTATGTATCACCACTTGTTTTCATTTTAATTAATTCAACTTTTTTGCCATTATTTGGGTGAAATGTCGTTCTTGTTGACATTTGTGTGGGACATGGCATTGTGACCTTATATCCAGTCAACAGAAACACCTCCATCAGAATACACCAAGGATATGTTACTGAGACAAACAGTAGTCGAACCTCTCAGTCTTTCTCTTAATCTCAATCTCAGTCTGCCAATCTTTGTCTCTGTTTCTCACTGTCTGGATCTCATCTCTAGTGTTGCTATCTTAAGAAGTTCACCTTTAGAAGCTGAGAAGTCCATGCTTCACTTTGAAAGTCATCAGTGCTGTCCTAGCTTGTGTCTGCTAGCTTGTGTCTGCGATAGCCATCATCATTATCTCTGAAGCCTGTGCATCTTTAACCCATACATGTTCCATAAATGTGTGTGTGTGTATGTGTGTGTCTGTCAGGTCTTCAGGAGATACATATAGACAGCCAGGAAACCTCTCAAAAGAGCCACAAAGGAACTTACAAAAGCAAATTAAAATCTAGGTTATATACCGCCAGGTGTGTTTCATTCATTTTGCTCGTTTGTTTGCTAATCTCAAACTTCACTGTAGTGGTCTAGGTCTAGGTCCTAAGGTGGTCTAGATGGTGGTCTATGTGGTGGTCTAGTGGCCTAGGTCCTGAGGTGGTCTAGTGGTCTATGTCCTTGTGTAGTCTAGGTCCTGAGGTGGTCTAGATCCTGTGGTGGTCTAGTGGTCTAGGTCCTTGTATGGTCTGGTGGTCTAGGTCCTTGTGTGGTCTAGTGATCTAGGTCCTGAGGTGGTCTAGTGGTCTATGTCCTTGTGTGGTCTAGTGGTCTAGGTCCTGAGGTGGTCTAGTGGTCTATGTCCTTGTGTGGTCTAGGTGCTGAGGTGGTCTAGTGGTCTATGTCCTTGTGTGGTCTAGTGGTCTAGGTCCTGAGATGGTTTAGTGGTCTATGTCCTTGTGTGGTCTAGGTCCTGAGGTGGTCTAGTGGTCTATGTCCTGGGTTGGTCTAGTGGTCTAGGTCAGTAGTGCCTGCAGATGGTGTATTGTATGGTCCTTATATGGTCTAGTGGTGTAGGTCCTGAGGTAGTCTAGTGGTCCAGGTCCTGGGTTGGTCTAGTGGTCTAGGTCAGTAGTGCCTGCAGATGGTGTATAGGCCAGGGTACACTTTTGTTTGGCCTCTGGATTGATGCAAATAATAATAGTATGGTTCTGAAAGGCATACAGCTCTGTGCCTATTAACAAGACGATTCACATTGTTTCCATGTATGCAATGCCTACCTTCGCACTACTGCTCCTGACTCAGGCTTTGGCACGCATTCAAATACAACTCAAACCCCCACTATTCTCCCAATCTTCGACCACATTGTTTTATTAGTTTAAGAGTAAAACTGTCTATCTGTACCACTTACTTGACCATTAACCTGATGCTGTATATCATTGTTAGCTCTGCCAACGGTACTATTTCTGAACAGTGTCCTAGGATCAAGGTATCCATTCGACCTCAAGCCTTGGTGATCGATCCTGACTCAGATCACATAACCAGATTAGAGCAGGCCTCTGATATACTCCTTGCTGACCCATGATCAGAGGTCATGTTAACACAGAATTCTTTGTTTTTTACAGAGCAAACAGCATTGTCTCACATTTTGAAAATTAATTTGTCCTGTCAGCCCGAATTCTACGTAGATTTTAAATTATGTTTTATATATTTAGTTTTTTAACTGAAGATAGGAATAATACAGTGATAATATAACCAATTTCTGAAAACACAATATTGTTATTTTGTCCATAATATGCATTTGTTTCTAGTTAGATATTGTGAAATGTTGATTTTGCTATAATTGTCTGTATTTTGCATTGTTTGAGTTGATGTTTTCAACCACTGGATCCAATATGCTAGTTTCTAACATTTACTAGTCCTAAAATATTGAAAAAAGATCCTGCAAATCAAACACAGGGAATACTGAATGATCAATTGGCTGATTCAGCTGTCAGTAAATACACAGTCGGAGTTATCAAATTACCGTGGTTGCTTGAATCTGCTTTAGTGATGTGAAGTTTGACTCTTTGCTGACTCTGATATTTTGGAGTCGTTCAATAAAAAGAATGAATCTTTCAGGTCATTTTGTCATTTGAGTCCCAAGCCCCAAGCCACCCTGTCGAACGAGAAAATGCTCATTGTTCAATTGAACAATTACACAGTCTTTTTAACTTAAGGAGAGGATGGATTGTATAAAACTGTGTCTATGGTATTATTCAATGATCAATACGTTAATTAGGGATTAGGTAGGTTGTCCTACATGGGCAATTATCGAACAAGAAATAATGATCAAATTGCATTAATTATAGCAACCTGCATCCATTGATCATTTTATTCAGAATGTGTGCTGTGGATGATGTCATCAGAATGTTTGGTGTAGATGATGTCATCAGAATGTGTGGTGTGGTTAATGTCATCAGAATGTGTGTTGTGTATGATGTCATCAGAACGTGTGGTGTGGATGATGTCATCAGAATGTGTGTTGTGGAAGATGTCATCAGAATGTATGGTGTGGTTGATGTCATCAGAATGTGTGTTGTGGAAGATGTCATCAGAATGTATGGTGTGGTTGATGTCATCAGAATGTGTGGTGTGGTTGATGTCATGTGTTGTGTGTCAAGAGCTATCCATATTTCATACAGTGGGGTTCTCAACCACATTTATTGTTGTGGCAAAAGCCGTGCCTTGTCTTTATTAACAGGAAATTACCTATTCAGGAATCAGGTGGTGATGAAACAGCATGTTTATGTGTGTGTGTTCGTATGTGTCTTCTGTGTTAGTGTGTATGTGCGTGTGTATCACTCCTTGGCCTCAGTCAGACCTTATTCTAGGTCAGCAGAGAAGGCTCCTCTATTTTTGTCTAGCTAATCCCTCAGAGCACGCACGTACACACAGATGACGGGAGTGTGTGTTTGTGTGTCTCCAGCTCAGTGTGCTAATACCTCCATCACAGCACCCACTAATCCAGTCACAGTTAGTCAGACAGGCCGTCCTGCACACGACCGCCCCGCCCCCTCATACGCTACCCCCTGCGTCGTTGAGCCTCGAGCGGCTCGTCCTCACGCATTGTTGCTGTCACCCGTGGGTTGGAGCTGGGACACCCCGGAGGGAGCACCCATGAGCGCTGGTGCGGTGGTGGGAGCCTCAGGCCAGGTAAGGCTGATGTAGACAGACCCCAATCCTAACCTCCCCGAGACCCTACATAATGTCTCGTCCTACAGTAAGCCTTCAGCCCTGAATCCCATAGGGCTAGGCTAAGATAAGCTAGGCTAACAGTAAGCCAAATGTACAGGCTCTCCAGGGGTGGCTCAATATGTGTTAGCATAGCAGTCGTTAACAAGTTCAGGTAATACATGCTTTTTTGCATCAGGGAAGAGGCCTCGGTCTCTCTCTCTCTCTATCATTGGCTCGATCTCTCTCTCTCTCTATCATAGGCTCGGTCTCTCTCTCTCTCTATCATAGGCTCGGTCTCTCTCTTTCTTTCTTAATTAAACTTCTTGACAACCAAAAGCACTGTGTTAGCTGCTTAGCTTTAATCCCTACATAATGAAGCCCTCCTGCTATATCTTTTCATAGTGGATTATAATCACAGAGGGTTCATTTGATCCTTGGGAAACCCACTTAACCTCTTCTTTCTATGGAACAAATGCTAAGGTGCAAGCCCTTTCATAGAGCAACATGTCAACAGCTTTGTTTATTTGTTATGGCCAGTCATTTTGAACTTGTAACTTTATTGATCTGTGTGTGCAACACTGTGCAGGGCAGCAGGTGTGAGTGTTCATGAGTAGAAGTACTTCAATGCAACCATGTCTGATTCATTTCCTCCCCTTGCTGATGTACAATATTTAATAGAAACCTTTTCTTAGTGCCGGTGGAGTGAATTAGGAAAATGCACCTGTCATATTTGTTTTTTCAGGCCATTTTGATTGGTGGTGGTTAATTCCAGCCGAAAGAGAATTGGAGCACAAGGGGCCTCCTAAGTGCTCTCTGCCCTCTAGCGACTTCGTGAGGCAGCCTGGGCACCTGCAGCGCTTACTGACGTTGTCAGTTAATTGAGAGCATGCCCTCCCTTGCCTTGACCCATGTTAATTTCAGGTGTGATTTTATGTGTATGATAAGGAATATGGCTTGGTCTAAAAGGACATTGCGATCTTCAATTCTCCAAAACCATTGGGAGTTGTTGTGAGATTGGGCCTTATCTACAAAAGCATATGGTGAATTTGGAAAAGGGAGAAAATGGGGTGGCAAAATTGTTATACCAAAACATAATATTGTCGCACCCACACCGGCTCCGATCCCTATTCGGCGCTACAGTTCCCCATCTTATTTAGGACCGTTCTCTGCCTGCACGATCACACGCACCTGTTGCACATCCTAATCAAGAACATGCCATATATGCTCTGTGTGCACCCTAACAGTTGTTGGTGATTACGCTGTCCGTGAGAGCATACATCTTTATTTTCTAGTGAGTAGCATTTCAGTTACAAACTGTCTACATGCTTTACGCACGACTGGAGTTTTTCTTTGACTATATATTTTGTGGTACCGTGTAACGGTCTGCCTGTGTTAGCACCTACTCCCTATTAAAGCATTTTGGTTGCTGATTTGCCTGACATCCTGCGTCTGCCTTCTACTTCATTACCGTCTGAGACCCATTGACAATATAAAACAACTGGCACAGGTTAATATAAATACTTGATTGTTTGTATGATTATGTGTATATAAAACCTGTGCCAATTGTTTTATATAATATTTTGAATATAAAACCTGTGCCAATTGTTTTATATATAAAACAATTATATCTATTTTGGCAACAATTTTGCCGACTTCCCACCCCAATTTCTTCCTTTTCCAAATTCCCATATCCTTTTGTAGATAAAGAAAGCCCCCTGCGCTCTAATTCTCTTTTGGCTGGAATTATGTTATTGCTGATATACATGTATATGTGTGTGTGTGTGTGTGTGTGTGTGTGTGTGTGTGTGTGTGTGTGTGTGTGTGTGTGTGTGTGTGTGTGTGTGTGTGTGTTTGTCTCTATAGTTGTAGGAAAATTATTAATATGTTAAACGCTGTGGGGAATAGGGATTTATGATGTCTGCTGGGTGAAATGTAGAACAGCTCATTTGTGTGAGGCACTGATCAATCATCCCTCCTTTTAACATCATTTTATTATTTGTGATCTACTGTATCTCCATCTCTATCCACCTCCCTGGTGCCCACTAGGCTGTGTTCTATCTCCATCTCTCTCCACCTCCCTGGGTCTCACTAGGCTTGTTCTATCTCCATCTCTCTCCACCTCCCTGGGTCCCACTAGGCTTTTTCTATCTCCATCTCTCTCCACCTCCCTGGTGTCCCACTAGGCTGTGTTCTATCTCCATC
>JACXGM010004984.1:6276-19831 GCA_016801145.1 Umbra pygmaea
TTCAACTGCATTCAACTGCACAATCAACTGCACTTTTCTATCTTTCTCCCTTACCCGACCCATTGTGTTATTCTTGTGTATTTGTATTCATGTGTAACTGTCTGTACTTGCACCTTTGCTTTATCTTGGCCAGGTCGCCGTTTTAAATGAGAATTTGTTCTCAACGAGCCCACCTGGTTAAATAAAGGTTAAAAAAAAATAAAAAAAATATGCATGCTTCAGCATTATTGTCTGTGATAGACTATGGTGATATGCATGCTTCAGCATTATTGTCTGTGATAGACTATGGTGATATGCATGCTTCAGCATTATTGTCTGTGATAGACTATGGTGATATGCATGCTTCAGCATTATTGTCTGTGATAGACTATTGTGATATGCATGCTTCAGCATTATTGTCTGTGATAGACTATGGTGATATGCATGCTTCAGCATTATTGTCTGTGATAGACTATGGTGATATGCATGCTTCAGCATTATTGCTAAGACCTCTAGAATGAGGTTATCAATCAGATCTGCATTTCAATACTGGGGTGAATTTCCACACTCATCATTGTCTTTTATACACTTCAGTTTGCTCGGAGTCCCTTGTCTTCAGAAAGGCCAGCCATTGGTTGATGTTTGTATAATGCTTTAATGCACCAAATACCACACTATCATACCTAGAAAATAAACTGGAAAATCAAAAAATAAGCTGAATTCTTGTTTATCTAAAGACATTCTCAACTGGCCTGAACAATATTAATGATACACTTTCTATGCAATAATTGTATTGTTGTGATACCTGAAGCAAACCTTTCCCTTTTCACAGATCTCTTTAATCTTATAATCACTTATTCAGCCAGTTTAAATGGAGAAAAGAACTTACTCTGCCGTTATGCTATGATATTAAAATAAGATGTGTTATAGTGTCATAGTGTGTCCAGATATACAATACATATCCTTTAGTTGTTGTACATAAGTATCTTTCTAATGGTATTTCTATAGTATTCTATAATATTCCTATAGGAATACTAGAGTGCTTTTGTTTAAATGTTTTTTTTTAAATACACCAAGGTTATCATTGCTGGCGTTTTTATATATGAAATGAGACTGTGATGCATATATGAGAGGAGGTAGATGCAGACAGATAACAGGCTTTAATAAGCATGATAATAGTTCACTAATACAAATATAAAGCACAGTACTAACTAAGACGCAATAAACACCAGTAACAATGCGCAACAAACATTCACTCGCACCAAGCACATTAACAGCATAGCATTTATACTGTAGGTGGCTAATGATGTGTTGGGCTGCAGGTGTGTCTGGTGATTGGGTGCACTTCGGTCAGTGTTCATCCGCTGCTGAGGTGTGTTAAATAGACCGGGTGACAATGATCGCCGGGGGTAGAGTAGGTGGAATTGTAACCAAATAGCATCAAAATTTGATATGTTTCTATTAATATTTTAAACAATGAAGTTTGTTTTTATGAAAATTAAGTTGCAGGTGGAAAATACATTTTAATCTAATCCTCGTTGCCTCACACAACCCCTAATCGGACATACACTGAAAGGGATAGAAGAGGAGTGAAAGTGCTGACCTAGATTTTTTTGTTTTCAATTTAATATTTCTACCTTTTCAAAAACATGTGTGTCATGGATTATAAACCTGTGATTCTCCTTGGCTACAATACAGAGCAGTTTGTGTCAGTTTAATGACCTAGGCCAGTGTTCGTTCTAGATGCTGTACCATCAGTTTAATTTTGCTGGCAATAATACCTCTTACGTAATTCTCCCTCGTGTGCATTTTACCTCTACTCTAAGTCTATGATTATGTTGAAATACACCTCCAGATGTCAGTCTATTATGACATGTTCTTACAAGCAATCACATACAGCCCTGGGAAAAATTAAGAGACAACTGTAAAATGTTCGTAAATCAACTCCATTGAAAACCTTTAATGTGATCAAGAGGAAGATGGATGGTCACAAGACATTCAAACAAAGCCAAGCTGCTTGAATGTTTGTGCCATTGTGGTAAAAAAATCACCCAACATTAGTGTGAAAGACTGGTGGAGAGCATGCCGAGACATATGAAATCTAAATAACACCATTCCTACAGTAAAGCATGGAGATGGTAATATCATGTTATGGGGTTGTTTCTCTGGAGCAGGGACTGGAGCACTGGATGGGGAAAATACTGTCAAATTCTTGAGGAAAACCTGCTGCTCTCTGCCAGAAGGTTGTCAATGGGAATAAGATTTACCTTCCAACATGACAATGACCCAAAGCGCACAGCGAAACTGACCACACAGTGGTTGAAGGAGAAAAAGGTGAATGTCCTTGCATGGCCTAGTCAGAGCCCAGACTTAAACCCCATTGGAAATCTGTCGAATGACTTAAAGACACCAGTCCACAAACGGTCACCATTAAATTTAACTCTACTTAAGCAGTTCTGCAAAGAAGAGTGATCAAATATTCCAATGTCTAGATGTGCAAAGTTAGTAGAGACATCTCCCAACAGACTAACCGCTGTAATTAAAGCAAAAGGTGGTTCAACAAAATACTGAAACGGGGTGATCCTTTTTCTAATTCAGTGATAGTTTTTTTTCCTGACAAGTTGGTGTTTTATCTTTGACTTGGATGTTAAGTTGCACTGAGTAAATACAGCTGAGTGAAACAAAAACTGTGTCTTCCTTTCAGGCTGCAAAGCAACAAAATGTGATTATTTTACAGCAGGGTGATTCTTTTCTATACCCACTGTAATTCAGCCAGTTTAAATTATTTAATATTACGAGTCATGAAACTACATTTTTGGTTCTGTATTCTAGCACTTTGCATTTGACACAGTCACAGTGGGGTTAATGTGCAGATTTTTTGCTTTAGGATTGTACAGTCCTGACGGATGAACATTATGCTATAGTCATGTTTAGTACTTGTTTGCATATCCTTTGCATATAGCAATTGCATCAATTCTGCATGAGGTCTGCACCAGAAACTGGGCATTGTTTCTGTACATTTCAGCATTCATCCTGCTTCTGGTTACATAATCGTACATCTTTTTGATTAAGACAAACCATACAGTTGTTCCCCAACGTATTCAACTCTTTTGGACTTTTCCACATTTTATTCTGTTAAAACATACATTTTAAATGGATTGTTTGTTTGCCACTGATCAAAGCAAAAGTAATTTCATAATATCAGAGTTCAAAAAATCAAGTATATAATGCTTTTTATATAGCAATCACATACAGCCCTGGAAAAATTGAGACAACTGTAAAATGTTCGTAAATCAACCCCATTGAAAACCTTTGAAATGTGATCAAGAGGAAGCTGGATGGTCACAAGCCAACAAACAAAGCCGAGCTGCTTGAATGTTTGTGCCAGTGGTGTCATAAAATCACGCAACATCAATGTGAAAGACTGGTGGAGAGAGTGCCAAAAACAAGGAAAGCCAATTATTATTATGCAATCATTATTATTCAATGAAATATTGATTTCCTAATACCTAAGTTGTCAAATTAGTATTGTGTTGTTTAATATTTTTTGCATTATCCGAAGTCTGACAACACTGCATTTTGATGAACAAATCTGTTTTTATGATATAATGGTTTCATCTACTGATCCACAAACACCATTAAATGTCACTGCTCAATGTTTTTCCTGCTTCCTTAAATATTTGACACATTGTCAGTGACTAAATTCACTGTGACACACTAAATTGTACATTGAATCATTGCAGGCACATTGTAAAATCAGAGGCCCGTTTCACTGTGCACATTCAATATCAAATATCAATACCAACTGTAAACTTATTGCAGTAATATGTGTCAATAACATATAGAAACTGTCACCAGTCATTTGACCCCAACAAATGCATGATTGCTGTTGTATAGCAGGGCATTCAGCCAGTGCCTAACGCACATACCTGTTTTCCATACTCAAAAGTGATGTACGCTTTTGAATGATTTGTTAATTTTGTATACTTGTTTTTTACTCACTCCCTCAATTGTACACTGTCTGAAAACCCTAAAGGTTTCATATCCTCTACCAAAGAACCATCTGTCTTAAATGGTTTTATAAAATATCAGTAAGATATCAAATAACCTTTTTTTTTTTTAAACGTGCTTAAATTCTTCATAGAATGTGCAAGATCCAGCACAGTTCAGCGTCAATTGTGGTGAGAGTTGGAAACCTGCCATTATTTTCCAACAAACTGAAGGTAAGTAAAAAGACTGACAAGAGTTTTAGAAATGAAAATATTGTTTGTTGATAAATGTTATCTGTTCTTAGGGTAAATGGTAAATGGACTGCATTTATATAGCGCTTTTTCTGACCAACAATGGCCACCAAAGCGCTTTACATTGCCTCACACTCACCCATTCATTCACATCGACACTTGGTCAGGAGGACCCGGGGATCGAACCACCAACCTTCCAATTGCTGGACAACCTACTTGACCCACTGAGCCACTGCCGCCCCTTATCATAAGTATGTGTCAATAATGTTATATGTACAGTAACTTGTCTTCTTATACACTCTGTTAATGGTTTCTGATTGTTTTCTATAGCGTTGGCATAATTTCAATCATCTTCAAATTCAGACCACTGGACTATTGATGATGTATGCAAATCGCTTCAAAACAAACTTAATCGATGCAAAAGATCTTCAGAGGTAATGGAAACCTTGTTGTTGGTTCAAATGTCAACATTATTTCACTTGAAATAACCTGGGTAATCATATTTTTTATGTTGTGCTTATTATTTGTGTTTGTTACAGATGCATCATGAAATGAGGATACGTTTTGGCCAGGACTTGGAGTTACATCTTCAAGATACTCTCAATGTGAGGACACCCAACCCATCCTAAAGGAGGCTCATAGTGGGAATCTGAGGGGCCTCCTGTCAAGCCGGCTGGGAACTGAGACGAGCAAAGGTGGTATGTTACATGCATATACATGTACTCTCTCTCACACACACACACACACACAATTGTATTCATTAACATGGTTTTCATGCAGAGATAATGTATTTCAGACCTGCAAAGGAGTGCAGCAATACTGATTCTGCCTATCCTATTCAAGGTGAGCTCCAAGTTCCTTTACTGTTTAGATGAGGTATGTGTTGAATCTTTGCCTTATCATTTTGCATTGTCAATTACATATAGCTATAGCTTAAATTCTATCTGGAGGTTCCTTACATTATCTTTTTTTACGTAGGAACAAACAAGCTCATTCCCAACCATCACCTTCCATGATGCAGAGAATCCACTCCAAGCTGTGAAAGCATCCGTACAGATGGAGTCACCATCACAAGTGGAGAAATGGATGTGCCACAGGCTCTGCAGTGTCTACTTGAGGTGTATTTCCTGTTAAAAAGATTAAACACACACTTTCATTTATAGAACATTTTTTGTTTAAACTAGAACATGGTAAGAACAGAGTGTCTGTCTATTCCGTTGCTCAAAATGTAAAATCAGCTTTCACAGTGAATGATGAAATTGATGTAAATAGTTATTTTTAGGAGTGTTGCCAATATTATTATTTTTTGCCCATACTGTCCATTTGTTTTTGCTGATAGATTTTTGTCACTGTAATGTAGCCTACAGTTTATATTGTGTATAGTAATGTTTTTTAACTATTTTTGTATGATCAATACAGTCGATTTGAAACCACCTCTCTTCTCTTTTTCTTCAATTTACAATAGGTTGGTAGTGGCAAAGTGCTTACTGTATGTTATTGTAGTCATAAATATTATAGGCTATTGGTAATTTTATTCAAAAATGCAATAGTATAAACTACATATCAAAAATTATTTAAAAGATTGTGGCCAAACAAGGCAATATGTCAATATATTTATTAAACTTGAAAGGTTATATAAAGAACCATTTTATTTAGCAACAAGGGTTCTTTTAAATGAACCCTCTGAAATGGTTCTATATAGAACCTTTTGAGGGTGCCAAATATCTACCAAGCTATAGAACCCTTAACGGTTCTATATAGAACCACTTATTCTTTGTGTATCATTCAATCAAACGATCAGTACTCTTTGACACCAACAACCGTTTATGTTTTCATAGATCAAATATATCAAACTGTACGTAAAAAGACACGTTTAAACTGATAATTGAATGCAGGTTGCTATGATGAATGCCATTATATAATGCTAATACAGGATACCCTACTCAATGTATAGTTTTTTTAAATAATATAACAGAAACCGATTCATACAACCCAACCTCTGCGTAAGTAAAAAATACTTGTAAACGACTGAGTGAATCAATGGAATCGTTCAGTTGAATGGTGAGACAGTTCTCATTTGCCAGAACACCTTCTGAGGGCAGAATGGTTATGATTCTTTTGATTACCTAACCCTCCTGATCTGACAGGTGAGCAACACAATTAAACCTACTTACCCTACTTTGCCTGGTTAAGTATGGTAAAACTAAAGAAAATTACAATGTTTTATAGTTTTATGAAATGGTAATGCTATAAAATCAATGCTTAAAGCTTTGTTTAAAGCAAGTTGTATCACCTGTTTATGGAAAAAAGTGCTTTATATGCAGTACAGAAATTGGCATTGTTTTATGAAGTAAAACGTAATACAATTTATTTTGTGAATAGATCGAAGGAAAAATCTATTATAATTGTCAATGTCAAAGCCTACCTTTAGTGGGCATATGATGTGTGATGACCATTAATGACCATTCCAAAGAAAACATAGTTGGTATGGATGACTTTTCAAAACTGTTTATTGCTTGCTTTAGTACATTTATATTGAATTACTTGCTGTTGTCTTATGAACCAACTGCACATCATCACTTCATTCAAATTATTTTGAATGTCAACCAGATCTAGGTCTAAATACTGTATATGGCAGGTTTGTGGAGAAGGTTTAGGCCTATGTCTGTTTCATCATCTCCCAGTTTGCAGCATGTCAGGGGGCTATCTTGCAGATTTTGTGTGCATGCATACTTACTAAAAACAGCCACAGTGGCATGGATTGATTGTTTTTACAGAGCGGATGTGATTATAATCTAACTGTTGGTGGAATCTTCAAAACTGCTGTCTGTAATTTGCTTACTCAGCGTATCTGTACTTTGCGTTTGTTAATCGGCTGCATGCCAATTATTAAAATTATCTATCCTGCCAAAGAAGAAAGTTCTTAAAGATTTCCAAAAAAACAAGTTTTAAACGTGCTATAATGGAATTGCATTTAGAAGTAAGGAAGTAGACAAGAAAAAATGTTTACCTTGGCTCATCAGCAGAGGGCAGTGTAGACTTACTTTATTGTTGCTCCATTTTCTGAGCAGCTACTTTCACTGGCAACTGTATTATTTCAAATGATAACATCATGTCGTTGTAACACTGAGTTTATGCATTATATATAACATATTCTCTTTTTCCATGTAATGCTGAATATTCTGTTTACCCTTTCAAGTCAGTAGGATTAGCCAGCAGTTCTGCTGCTTCTCACATCTTCTGTAAAAAGATCCATATGTCCATAGTGAAGTGGGGGACCCAATATTCTGCACAACTTTGACAATATATGACTTTAATGCAGCTGAATTATACCTAAAAAACCTATGAGTAGCATTCATCAAAAATGTTATCTGATATGCGAGATATTTAACTCTGTTGTATAAACTTGGAATTTGTGACATTACACACTTTTTGTCTCCTAACACTATAGCAATTCCCTCAAGAGACTCGGTTGCCAGTAAAAATAACTCAAGTGAGTTTGTGTTCCCTTATATGCATATTTTCTTCTGAAACAACACAGGCATGCCCTTATTATGCCACTGCACAAACAAGTGTGTTTACGTTCAAGTTTGCGGTGTTGATAAATGAAAATGTTTTCTGGTAGTTAAGAAAAAACATTTCGCCTAAAAAACATAAATTATATCTTATCTATTAAGTATTCTATGCCTGCTTAGCATGGTGACATCATGATTATTTGCATCATTCTATTGGCCATTCGTTTAGGAAATTCAGCTATTCTTTTGAGCAATCCCATGATTCTGGTAGCAACATCCCATGCAGGTTTACATTTGATTTAAAAGCCCAGGCTCTGAAAAATATGGTTTCTGTATGATAGTTGTACGGAATGATGTTGATATAATCAAATTAATTGGTGAACATTATTATCATGCCCTTTTGTGGAGGCCTATTAGCTATTTAAAAAATACTTCAGGTTGTGTCAAATTGATCTGATTGTAAGTTGTAAGTTCGGTTTTCTGATGCCCAAATACATAATTGGACTGAACATGCCAAGTGCCACAGTAAGTTCAGGTAAATTAATACAGTATATGGCTGTCAAATGGCACAGTAGAAAAGTCACTGTCTTAAAATACAGCTGATTTCGAATTCTGGTCATATAGCATGCACCTGGGGATATTGCATTTATTTTTATTTTATTTGACCTTTATACGGAAAGAATCGTACTGAGACCAAGGTCAATTTTACAGCTGAGGCCTGTACAGAAGAAGCAAAATACAATAACAAGAAACATAATTAAAAAAAATACTACATTAAGCAAAAAACAGATCATACGGCGTAGTGCGCTAAGTCGCTGCCTTGCAGGACAAGCTGCAGAACGTCATGATAGTCAGTGGTTGGACTCCTTGTGCAGATCGGACACTTTTAAATTCAATCGCGGAAGTATAAATGGTTAGCGTAATCATCCCACACATGATCTGACTAAAGGCTTCCATATTGGAAAAGTGCGAAAAATAAATGGTTGACTCGGCGACATGTGGTTAGATGAACCATGTGAGCGCCACTCACCATCATGCATCAGGGAGTTGTGGAGCTGCCGACAAGGCAGGGTCAGTGAGTAATTGGACAAGACCAATTAGGATGGGAGAAAAATTGGGGAAAAAATAAAGTTAATTTAACATGGATTTGTAATTACCTTTAGGAGTGAGAAGCATTAGACAAAATAAGTATTTTCCATTTGAATGAGCCTGAGGTATTTCTAACACTATGGCAGTCTTTTGAGCAAGTTAGATATTTACATAAATTCCAGATGGCAGTTTATGCCTTAAAAACCTAAAAACAAACATTAACCAATGCTCGGCCCTTCTGGAGACCACGGAGTCCCAGGCAACAGAGGTGTACAAAAGGCAAATGGAAATTAGCAATTTGTATTATTTGTATGGTACTAAAACGTAGAAGTGTATCTAAGGGTTTTAGCTTTGAGGCTGAAGCATGCGTTGCACGTAACCTTATAGAACAGAGTATAGAACAAATATAATGTAAAGGTAAATTCTACTAAATAAACAGGCAGGATTTGATTCTCTAACAAAAAGTAATTTTTATCCTCAGCTTCTTCACGAACTCCAAAAATGGGTGTTTTGAATGAAAAATCTTAATCTAAACAAATGTCCAGGTATTTGAGGGAAAATAAATAGTGTAGGTTACTAAACTTCAGTTCATCTAAAGGTTAAATCCCAGATTCAGACAATAGTATTTTGTTTGATATTGTTTTATGTTAAGCACTAGCTTAAGATATATAACAGGATGTGCATGGGGCAGTGAAGGTTGGCTTAGTGTTGTGTGGTTGGGGTTGGGTTAAAGGCTGAAACGAGATGTTCAGACCGGAACCATTATGCAGTGGATGTACAATGCTCACTCCAACCCTCTGTCTTGATTGAGCTCACATGCACCCAAGCTGCCATATGTAGTTGCTAGAGCACTTTGAAGCAAGGCAGCCATAATTGATTACTTACCTCCCAATTCACAAGCAGGATTTGAACCCTGGTCTTGTAATGACGCATGTATCTGTACGGCATAGTCTTTACTGCATTATCATTCAAGGGCCTCTGGTACTAAACAATCTAAAAGAATATGAATAATTTAAAAAAGGGGCTACTGCAGTATATAAAACATGTCAAATCAGCAATGGAGTTGCAACTCAAACTTTGACCAAGACATTGAATAGCAGAAAGAACAATATAAGTGTGCTGTTAAAGCTACCTGTTCTCATGGCGATTCGTGGGTAACCGTACGTAATGGAAATGTTGCCGCATTACAGAAAAACAGACTTACAGATATGGCCAGTCAAATGTGAACTTGCGTATATATTGAATTGCCATTCGACCGTAACATTTCAAAAGATAGACCGATCGGTTACAATATAAAGTATTTGGGTAACATTTAGTTCAGGCATAACATGCTAGGTTATTGAGGTAAAGGTTAGGGTAAGGTCAAGATAAGGTTTGGTTAAGGTAAACTATTAGATGCTGCCACTATTGTGCTTGAAATAGACTATCCGTTTTTTTGCAGCTCTGTTAACAACATGTTTTATATATTTCAACTCCACTCCATTTACTCCATTCCTTACATTAATATAAGAGCCCATACTTCTCAATAAAGAATCACAACCTTCAATGGTAAAAATGCTTTTAGTCATAAAGGTTGACAATCCATAGGATAGGGAAATCATTCGGGAAACTATATTTATATGAAAGTCAATGAATTTCTAACGAGGTAAGTAACAGCAGATATGATTGCATGTGTGGCATCAAAGTGATCCATTGTCAGCATTAGAGAAAATTAAAATGCAGTGTAAGTGGTGTAAAAATCAAACTGACATCTTTGTTACAAAGGATTAATAGTGTTCATTATCAAATGGTTTGCATTAGACAAATGTTTAGTTTAATACAAATACTTTTTTCAGGTATTGTCAGAAACAAGACACGACACATTGCAGGACATAGAAAAAGAGACAGAGACTGTGTGTGTATTTGTGTGTGTGTGCGCGCATGTGTGAAAGGCAGAAATCAAGGTGAGTTTGAGACATTCAAGCTTGCTTTGAGTTGAGGCCTTCGCCTTTGTCTTTTTTCTTCAGCTCAACATGACTGTTTGTTGCCATGGAAACGCCTGTTGAACAGGCGTTGATATGAATCTTTCAGCATCCCTCTTTCTTCCATCCACAAGGGAACTATCCTTAACCCACTCTGCAAAAAGAACATTTATCTAGGCACAAAGTAGCAATTAGATAGTTTGTGTAACTTAGTCTCTTCAAAGTTTATCCCAACTTTAAAAGTCATAACAATACAATCAAGACCTGAAGTCAAGAACACTTTAGAAAATGTTTAACTGATCAGAGGAAATTATGATAAATGCATACTTTCTAATAGGTTGAAATGGATGACGACTGGGACCTTTTGGGCTGTGACATTATTTTGATATCAACAATTTATTGCAACCCCACCCATAGAAGTGATAATTCAATGACAAATTTTACATAACTGGGGCCACGATAGTCAAGACACATTTTTGTATACGGATACAATATATTTAAATATATTACTAGATATTTCAATCTGTATGAAGTTTAAAATACAACAAGGGCCACTAGGCAATAATTGTGTATAATCTGCCTTGTTGTCACGGTTGCCAGGACTAGACAGGGCTGTCGTGGCAGCCAACCTGATGGTGTGATGGACTATTTGAGTTATGTATATACTATTATTATTTACTGTGTTTGTTTTGTTTAATGAGCAAAACTCTGGGCACTGGGAGAGTGGTAGGCACTTAGTTACTCATTGCGCATGAATGGTGCACTGGGTAAATAGTAAATACCCACACTGGTGCGTAATGAGTAATCAAGATGACTATTTAATCCCAGTGTCCCGGAATGGTTGGCGCGTGTTATTGTGAGTTTAACTCCTGTCAGAGGAGAGAAGAGTCGTATGGAGCATTTTACATCTGTGTGTTAGGATGAGCTGACGGTAGTGTGAGTGTACAACCTTGACTGAGCCTTCACCTCATTATGTGTCATACAGGGTGTACATTTGTATAGCATGAGCAAGCATACGCTCTTTCTTCTTGGTATCGTGTCCGATGCCACATAGAGCATCGAAGATAAGTAGGAAACGAAGTGCAGCCGCTATACTTTCCTCATTGTAAGTCAGTATTCCTCAACGCTGTGTTCCAGCAACTTCTATGTTCATTAAACATCAAGAATGCTCCTCCCTGCTTTGGTCCCCTTTCCTCTCCCCACAGCACTACACCTTTGTGACAACTGTGTAGATAAAAACACCAGCCACAAAATTAATACAGAATAAAAGTAACAATATAATACAACTAAATTAAATAATTAAAAATGAAAACACTTTCATAATAAAAAGAAACGTTAAGAGAAACATTCACAGAGACAAAAAGGTTGTAATTCCATGAGTGTGAGGCATGGTACTCAAATGCAGTGTCTGCAATACAGCCTTATAAACAAACATCAACCAATGTCTGGACCTTATAAAGTCAAGGAGTCCCAGCCAGCTGAAGTGCATTTCAGACAATGATGTGTGCAACAGTGAAAAATTATAATCTGCATCCAAAAATGTTTACAGTGAAAAGGACCCATGTATATGCACCGATCAGCAGCCATAACATTGTGATCATCGGTGTATAATACTGTACATCACCATAATCATGCATGGACATAAATTGGCCTGCACAATATCCTAATGAAAGACATGATTTATTAAAATAAATCATAATTTCTTCTTTACCAGCACAGTAATTGTACAGTATATGTATTACTACAGATAAAATGTTCTAAACCATGTATTTATAGGTAACTGTTTCACTTTTATTTTAATTGCTTTAATTTTAACCGTTTTAAATGTTTATGTTTTCCTGTTTATGTAAAGCACCTTGAATTGCCATTGTGTATGAAATGTGCTATATAAACAAACTTGCCTTGCCTTGCCTAGGTATGGACAGGGAAAGGCAGTATTTATTATACATGAATTTAAAATACATATTTTAAATACAAAATAGTATTTTGTAATTTGTGTTTGATAGGCTGACTGAAAATGGCTTAGTATTTCGTATCATAATACTTTAATGTTTTGTATTTTGTTTTAAGTCTACATGATGACATCATAAAGATGCTGCCTCTGATTGGTGCCTATTCCAAAATAAATTCGCTATTGAACAAGACTGTGTGGATTGTGTATACAAGTGGTTCTCAAAAAATTATAATGTCATGGAAAAATTCATTTTTGAAATTTGAAGTTACGGACATAAATGAACTTTTCCATGATATTATAATTTTAACTAATTTCTAAATAATTAATTTCATTCAAAAAGTGACATATTTCAAGAGGTTTTTTGTTTTAATCTTGATTATTATGGCTTAAAGCTTATGGAACTCAAAAATCCAGTATTTCAAAATATTAGAATTAGAAAGAATTTATAATACAAAAATGTCTAGCTGAGAAGAGCTCTACTCAGCAAATTAACTAAAAACACCTGCAAAGGATTCCTGAGCCTTTAACATCTTCACGCCTGAATTTATTTACAATGATGTGTTTCTGTGTTTTTCTGGCTCCAAGCTGATGCTAAATTGAGATTGTTAATTTGTCTATAGCATATTGAATAGATATTTATTTTTTTATTTTTTTTATTTAACCTTTATTTAACCAGGTGGGCACGGTGAGAACAATTTCTCATTTAAAACGGCGACCTGGCCAAGATAAAGCAAAAAGGTGCAAGTACAGACAGAGTTACACATAAATACAAATACACAAGAATTACACAAAGGGTACAGTAAGGACAAAAGATAC
>JACXGM010004984.1:19931-36612 GCA_016801145.1 Umbra pygmaea
AGTGCAAAGAGATCTTAGGTTTAGCGGTAATAAGTTAACATTAGTATGAAAATTTTACTGTGCAAATGGTAGCAGTGCAAATAATGGTTGATAAATAATATATTTAAAATAAATACTGTTCAAGTCAGTAAATACACAGGTGCTTATTTGGCTGAGTGCCACGGTAATGGATCAGATAGGGAAAGGTAGTGGGGGGGGGGGGGGGGTCAGCAGGTGCAATGGTCAGACAGAAGCTCTGATAATTGAGATTTAAAGGAAGTTAGGGGGAAGTTAGGGGGACAGTGGTCACAAGTTTCAGAGTCTTCTGTAGCTCGTTCCAATCGTTTGCTGCGGCAAACTGGAATGCAGATATAAATGTAGGTATGATGCAAATTAGCCACAACAGGCATTTATGGTAAAAACAATTACAAAATGGTAAAATTAATAAAACACATTTTCCCATCTCAAATATGTAGATTTTATTCATGTCACAAAGTTGTTAGAACTTTGTGACACTCCGACCGGTCCTACGAGAAACCAGTACGTGCAAAAGGTTCCTAGGTATTTATTGAATGTAAACAAACGGGCATTGGGGGAATACACACGCTATCTCGCCTGCAGTCGGAATGGAAGGGGTTTGATGCAAATTAGCGACAGTCGGCGCTAAGGGGTTCATCTCTCTGTTTCAGTCCACACAACCACAATCACAGGGAAGACTGCTGACTTGACAGTTGTCCAGAAGACACTCATTGATAACTTCCAGGAGGAGGGTAAGACACAGGTTATTGCTGAAAGGGCTGGCTGTTCACAGAGTGCTGCATCAAAGCATATTCATGGAAAGTTGACTGGAAGAGAAAGGTTTGATAGGAAAATGTGCCCAAGCAACAGGGATGACAGAGGATTGTCGAAAACTTGGCATTCAAAAACGTCTTCATGCAAGGAATACTTAGTCGCTGCTCGTTTGCACAAATAACTATCAATGTGGCATGGGATGGAGGCAATCAGCCTGTGGCACTGCTGAGGTGTTATGGAAGCGCAAGATGCTTTGATAGTGGCTGTCAGCTCATCAGTATTGTTGGGTCTAGTGTCTCTCATTTTCCTCTTGAAAACAGCCTATAGATTCTCTATGGGGTTCAGGTCAAGCAAGTTGGCTGGCCAATCAAGCACGGTACTACCATGGTCAGCAAACAAGTTAGCCGTTGTTTTTGCCATGTCTTGCTGGAAAAAGAAAATCAGCATCTCCATGAAGCTTGTCAGCTGATGGACGCTTAAAGTGCTATAAAATCTCCTGGTAGATGGCTGCAATGACTCTGGACTGATTGACTCTCCACTCTTCCTCAAGACTATGGGACTTTGATTTCCAAATTAAATACAAAATGTACTTTCTCCTAAATAGGGCTTTGGACTGCTCAGCAGCCTTTCAGTTCTTTTTCTCTTTAGCCCAGGTAAGACGCATCTGGCGTTGTCTCTGGTTTTGGAATGGCTTGACATCAGGAATGCAACACTTGTACCCCATGACACGTCTGTATGTGATGGATCTTGGTAACCAGGGTTGCCAACTTTGGGAGTTTGGCTGGCGTGAGACTCTGTAAAATGTCAGTGCGCGCGCATGTGCGTGCTTGCGCGTGGAGAACACTTTTGTTAACCCTAATTTTAGAAATGTCAGTCCTTGTTTACTTAGTATAAACCGTGATTTATGCAAAAAAAACAGCTAATAGAATGGAAAAGCTTATTTTTTTTAATTCTGAAAGCGTCAGAGTCACGCCAGATGCGTGAGAGTTGGCAACCCTGGCAGTGTGCTCCGACTCCCAACCATGTTCCGAATCTAACACTCTGAACTTTTCACACGCAACTGACGTACAGGTGCAAGGTTTTCAGCGAATCGACGATCAGAGAATCATGCAGTGAGAACGTTTTAGGCAGATGTTACAGCTGTGGGACTACTCTCCTATTATTAATAAGCTGTGGTCTAGTCATCAACAGAATATTAACGGATTGAAAGGGGAGAAAATTTGATTTTGGCATGACATTTCTTGCGTGTGCGTCAGAGCGTGAGATTGATGCTGAAAGCGTGAGTGTCACGCCAGATGCGTGAGAGTTGGCAACCCTGTGGTAACTTCAGCCTCAGTTCACTCCTTATGAAGCTCCCCAAGTTCTTGAATCGGCATTGGCTGACATTCCTCTCCCTGTTGCTTGGTCACATTTCCCTACCAAATTCTCTTCCAGTCAACCTTCCATGAATATGTGATACAACACTCTATGAACAGCCAGCCCTTTCAGCAATGACCGTCTGTGATTTACCCTCCTCGTGGGGGGTATCAATGAGTGCAAAGCCTGAGTGGGACACTTTCAGCCCGGGAGTTTCATGGTGCACCAGCCCATTTTGTAATGGAGGTAAATAGTATCTGCAAATAGTCCACCCACTGTCAATGTGTAATTTCCTACTGTACATATGTCATTCTTGTATTTAGAGAGAGACAACTTAAATGTATATGCTGTCAATCAAAATATCCTCAGTAATTAGCCAAATATATACAGAGACATTGATCAAATAAGCTAGATGTTAAGTTTGAAGAATTTGGTTGTACAGTATATTTCCCATTTCAGAAGACCTTGAAATTGACAATATTCGGGTCTCTTTTTCAAAACTACACACAGTTCTTATAACCAACTTTCAGTGTTGCACAGCAGTTAATTTCACATCCAAAATGCACTAAAACTACCAAAACAATTAATATGTCTCAAATCAACTCATTCTTCCATAACACTTAGCAGCAGTTGTCACCCAATATCCCTCATAAAACAATACCCTAAACAACAAAAAGAACAGATAATTCTTTACAAAACAAGAATGACCCGTCTCCACTCTTTAGAATTCACTAAAGTGTATATTTCTCACATCGATCCAGGGAGCCTGTAGTGTCCGTTGCTCCACCTCCCCAGCGGTCCAGGATGTAGACATGCAGGACCGTTACTTTTGTTTGCTATCCTTCTTCATGCCAGGCTAGAACATTTGTGTTATAGGGAATAGCCAGCGCTAGCCTTCTCTATGTTTTACTAAAGAGCTCTGATTACGCACACAGGTGTACCTAGTTGTGGTTCTGTGTATAAGCATGTAGTGCTATGCCTTCATTGTCTGTTATTTTCATCTGTTGCCAGAGTTAACAGGTGCCGATTTTGTTATTATTATCCTGTGTCTATGCCTGATTCCTTGGTTGAAATAAATCTTCTATCGCTGTATTTGTCTCCTCATCACTCTACTTACGACAATATTAAAGGAATCAGACATGATGCAATAGGCTATATGCTTTGTTGTATGTCATTTTTTGGCATTGAGTGATTCCAAAACACAAGAATCTCTATAGGCTCCAGGGGTATTCAAATGAGTCACATACGGTCTGTTAACCTTACTGATAGACTTCCAAACCTGACTAGGAAGAAAAGAGGTTCAATGGTTTTACGTCATAGGCCGACCACGGCTATGCCATTTAGGGAGGGGCCGCTCACTGATCCCCCTATATTTATGAAAATCCTAGACATGGTTGTGACCTGCACTTCGCTAGTGCTTTCTGATTAGCCTGTGTTTGTATTGAAATTAGAGGCTGCTGGGGCCCGCCGTAGGGTTTGAGCAGAGGCTGCCGGATGGTGTTGCTAAGAACTTGCAATGTATACAGGTCCTTCTCAAGAAATTAGCATATTGTGATAAAGTTAATTATTTTCCATAATGTAATGATAAAAATTAAACTTTCATATATTTTAGATTCATTGCACACCAACTGAAATATTTCAGGTCATTTATTGTTTTAATATTGATGATTTTGGCATACAGCTCATGAAAACCCAATATTCTCAAAGAATTAGCATATTTCATCTGACCAATAAAAGAAGTGTTTGTAATACAAAAAAAAGTCAACCTTCAAATAATTATGTTCAGTTATGCACTCAATACTTGGTCGGGAATCCTTTTGCAGAAATGACTGCTTCAATTCGGCGTGGCATGGAGACAATCAGCCTGTGGCACTGCTGAGGTGTGATGGAGGCCCAGGATGCTTCGATAGCGGCCTTAAGCTCATCCAGAGTGTTGGGTCTTGCGTCTTCCTCTTCACAATATCCCACAGATTCTCTATGGAGATTCAGGTCAGGAGAGTTGGCAGGCCAATTGAGCACAGTAATACCATGGTCAGTAAACCATTTACCAGTGGTTTTGGCACTGTGAGCAGGTGCCAGGTCGTGCTAAAAAATGAAATCTTCATCTCCATGAAGCTTTTCAGCAGATGGAAGCATGAAATGCTCCAAAATCTCCTGATAGCCAACTGCATTGACCCTGCCCTTGATAAAACACAGTGGACCAACACCAGCAGCTGACATGGCACCCCAGACCATCACTGACTGTGGGTACTTGACACTGGACTTCAGGCATTTTGGCATTTCCTTCTCCCCAGTCTTCCTCCAGACTCTGGCACCTTGATTTTCGAATGACATGCAAAATTTGTTGTTGATTTGTTGTGCTGCTTCTCTGTAGCCCAGGTCAGGCGCTTCTGCTGCTGTTTCTGGTTTAAAAGTGGCTTGACCTGGGGAATGCGGCACCTGTAGCCCATTTCCTGCACACGCCTGTGCACAGTGGCTCTGGATGTTGGTGTTCCAGACTCAGTCCACTGCTTCCGCAGGTCATCCGAGGTCTGGAATCGGTCCTTCTCCACAATCTTCCTCAGGGTCCGGTCACCTCTTGTCGTTGTGCTGCGTTTTTTGCCACACTTGTTCCTTCCCACAGACTTCCCAATGAGGTGCCTTGATACAGCACTCTGGGAACAGCCTATTTGTTCAGAAATTTCTTTCTGTGTCTTACCCTCTTCCTTCAGGGTCTAAAATATATGAAAGTTAAATTTTTATCATTACATTATGGAAAATAATGAACTTTATCACAATATGCTAATTTCTTGAGAAGGAACTGTAACTATTATCAGACCAGCCCTTGTGGCCTTGAACCAACACTGGCCCACCGGGACAAGTCCTGACTCTCCCGATTGCCACTCCGCTAATGAATGAGTGTCTTCTGGACAACCACCAACTCAGCAGTCTTCCCCGTGATTGTGGTTGTGTGTACTGAATCAGACTAAAGGCTCAGGAAACCATTGCAGGTGTTTTTAGTTCATATGCTGATTAGAGATCTTCTCAGGTCCACATTTCTGTGTTATATATCCTTTATTCTAATATTTTGAAATACTGGATTTTTTATTTCCATGAGCTGTAAACTGTAATAATCAAGATTGAAACTAAAAAAGACTTAAAATATGTCACTTTGAATTAAATTACAGACAAATATGAACGTTTCCATGATATTATAACTTTTGGAGATGCACTTGTGTAGTGCCCACACGGTTTTGTTTAATTATACCACAACATTATGTATATTCTCAGAGTTGCCAGATCTGCCAGAATGTGAGACCTGGATCTGAAAAAGGAGAGACAGCGACACAATGTTTGTAAAGATTTGTGCATAGGGCTGTTAGTTGTTGGTTTATAATTGGTTATTATAATGTTAGGAATATACACTATATACTGTAGTCAAAAGTTTGTGGACACCTGACTAAGAAACCCATGGTCATTAATAGGGAGTTAGGGGGCCAGTATGAAAAAGTATGTAATGCATGTCAGTTTGGACCAAATGATGTCTGTGCTACTACTCTTTTAACAAGAATTGTTCTCCCTGTCATCTGTAGATCCAAGAACCTACAGTACTGTATGTACCACTGGCTTCTCAAGTGCAACTCTCATGATCCCACACAAGTGTCTGCTGCTCCTAAAGATGAATGTAGAGATTGAAAACATGGTAGGCTAGAATTTAGTTCTTCACGTGTTGTCTTTCCAGTTGTTTTAAAAGTATAAATACTTTGTGCTAAAGGCCTCAATTTATTTTCAATGCTGACTGGTATGTTGACTTGCTATAAACTTCTCAACCTAAAGATGATGCATTATATTAGCATGTTATTCTTTAAGCAGTCTTATCCAGAACAAAATCTGAATGGGCTGTAGGTACTGCCTCATGTTACCAGTAGTGACAAGGACACCAGCAAAACACAAAGCTGAAGAAGAATCCATCAGGAAGGAAAAGAATAGAGCAATTGTCTGTGGCCAACACCTGCAAAAGCATTCCTTTTTGGGGGTTGTCTTGCGGTTGACTCTCTAGTGCACCTGTTGTCACTTTCATTTGTACCATAACAGGTGACATTGATTCACAATCGCTTATGCTTCCTAACTGGAAAGATTGATATCCCTGAGGTGTAATTGACTTGGTGCTATACTGTAATGATTGTGTGTTCCCTTAATTTTTTTAAGCACTTTATTTCAGACTCATTCCCAGGACCTTTACATTCTGTTTTCTATTATTGGCTGCTGTTTTTATATTGTTGTATCCCAGGGCACAACTTTTGAAGAGAGTAGTCTTAGCTTGTTCTAAGGTTGCCTGTGTGTTCTGTTGCGGACTTGCACAGATCCCTTCTTCCACTCTCGTTTGCAGCAGCATTGAATCAGAAAAGTTGATAAATAATATAAAAATGTGGCAAATTTCCCCAAAGGCAGCTTCCAATTAGGATGAATTTGTTACTAGCACCTTTTAACAATAGATGCTCAAGAAAAGTTCTGAAAACTCTGTAAATAAACTTTCTAAACTGTATATTTGGCAGATTTTATCTAAAAATTAATCTGCAATCTGGGGGTCTGTCAGTCACCATTGCATAGAAAATTATTACATAAAAAATGACCCTCAGCAATACCTTCCCCCCAAAAAAAGAAATAAATGCATAGTTAAGTTGAGGGGCTGTGAAGAGAGGGTGTGGCAACATGACTTTGGAAAAAACAGCAACGTTGTTTTAGCAAGCTGTAGCCAGCTCTCACACACAAACACCCAGCACCTTGAGTATGAAAGATTTATTCACTATTGGCTTTTATGTGTCTCAGAAGAGAAGGCTCAGCTCCAGCTCCTCATCAGTAGTGGTACAGGCCAACCTGCTTTAATGACTCGGGGGGCCAGATTCAGTTAGAAAGAGAGAAGGGGGTGGGGCTTCTCAGAAAGATCAGCTGTATTTCTCAGCTGACTTCATGAGAATCTCTTTGTTTTAGCCAAAAGCCCTTTGGAAAACCAACTGAATATTTAGTGGCTATCGTGTTTATTAGATTGCTGCTTTATTATTTCTTGACTAAATTATGCCGTGTTATCTTCTGGCGTGTTGCAGCTGATTATTAGCCAAATTGCTACGATAGCATCGTATTTCTAACTGGACCTTGTAAGAGGCTGTGGGTGCTGTAGGTTTTCAACATTCATGGAATTTGTCTTGTACCTGGAGCAACCAATTGCACATTGCTTATAATTACACTTTTTCAACACTGGCTTTTCCCCAGTGTGGCTTCAGATCTTTGCCTAAGAGCAGAGCGGATGTAGCATGTGACTCACTAGGGATATTAACTAGCAAACCTCTGGCTACTAGTTATTCAATAAATGTGCTGCATATGCAGAGATGAAAACAAACCCTTTAAACAGCTTTCTAAAAACCAGGATATTGGGTAAAAACATAGTTATGACACTTTGGACTGCTGTTGGGACCTAGTGACTGGTTTAGGATTTTGCATTCAGTGTGTTGCTCACTGTAATAAACCAACTCTAACTCTGAAAAAATAGTCATAACACTAGAAGAGTGTAAATGAAAGGGGCAATGTAAAATATGAATTAGTCACCATGTAGTATTGTTTATCAGTCTGTTTATTAACATTTGATAACACACTGACACAGGGCTGACAACCTTTGAAGATAACTTAGCATGATTATTGCAAGAGAGTAGGCCTATGTTAGAAAACAGGTCAAATGTCATAATAATTTTATTCAAATAATCCAATTTTCTTTATTTTATTACAATATGTTTGCTAGGAAATTAATTGATTACATGTGTATAATGAATAGTTCCTTGCACCCCAGACCTGTTAACATGTTTTCTCTGTGTGGAAATGTCATATTTATAACGTTACACATATTGTATACATGTGTATTATGTTTGCTTGCCAAAGGCAAAGCATTACAAGATTTCTGATTTAATTAAAAAAATATATTTTTTTATTATTTTTTTATTTCTTTAACTTGCTCTACAACCTACATTTTAAAAGTCACACTGTTTGTTTTTTACGACACGCCCCGAGGAAAATGTTGACCCTCGCATCACCATCCCAATGCATTTGAAGGATGCTTGTTCTGCAGCAATTCCACATATAGTTATTTATTAATGAAAATCATGAAAATTGTCTGCAGTGATGAAACCTTTGCATTTGACTATATATTTAAGAATAATTCTGTATCTGGAGACTACATGACAATGTGTATCATGACATGGACCAAGTTATACATGTTGTGCATAAAACCTAGGACTACACAGCAAAAACGTCAGTGTTAAATTAACACTCTCAGTGTTTATATAGGTCCAGTGGACCTAAATACACATTGAAGAGTGTTAATTTAACACTTAGAGTGTTGATTTAACACAGATGTTTTTACTGTGTATAATTATGGGACTGAAATATATACACTGAACAAAAATATAAACGCAACACATTTATTTTTGGCCCATTTATCATGAACTCAAAGATCTAATATTTCGTTCTATGTACACAAAAGGCCTATTTCTCTCAAATATTGTTCACAAATCCGTCTAAATCTGTATTAGCGAGCATCACCTTAGGCTGGCCACAATAAAAGGCCATTCTAAAATGTGCAGTTTCATCACACAGCACAATGACACAGATGTTGCAAGTTTTAAGGGGGGCGAAACTGAGAACTCCCACGCAGTGATTTAATGCCACAACAAGTGGATTCAGCAACACGGCCAGCTCCGCAGCCTACTGAATTGTTTTTGTATTCACATTAAATTACATTTTCAGATACAGTATTTAATGTCCCCTTCCACGCCCTCTAAATGGTTGATTCCAACTTTACTTTCAAATCTATTAAAACTATTTGTTGACTATTCAGTCCTCAGTTAGCAATGCTTGAGACCCACAAACTTACCGTTTAACAGGTATTATTCTGGTCAACTATCAATTAAATAAATAAATGTAGCCCTAATCAATGGATTTCCCATGATGAGAAAACATATATGAGTCAGGAAATAAGAGACCTACTGTATAATGTAAATATAGCATTAATATTTTTGTTAAATAAATCAATTGGACTGATTTCCACATATAAACTTGGACGGATCAAGAACATCTTCCAGGAGGTAGGCGAATGTGTCAATGTACAGGGCCGATGGACAATGACTCAAAGCATACTGCAAAAGCAACCCAGACGTTTTTATGGTAAAGTAGTGAAATGTTTGGCACTAGCCAATTCAATCACCTGACTTGAATCGAATTCAGCATGCATTTCAGTTGCTAAAAAAACTAAGATAAAACACCCCAAGAACAAGCAAGAACTGACAGCTGCGGTAAAGGCCTGGCAGAGCATCACCAGGAGAAAAAATACATATAATTTTAAATATAAAACAAATGTAGGGATGAAACTAAACACATGGCACCTATCTCATTCTACACGGTTCAAGATAGACCAAAATAATATTGTTTCACATTTTTAGGCTATCCAAACGGAAAATAGGCCGGTAAGCCAGGTATCAGTTGTGGTATGAAGGTTTTAAAATAGTTTTTAATTCCTAAAGTAAATGTTGTTGCTGAACAATAGGTTTTGACAGTGAGTGCAAAGAGCTGGTGAGTCAACTGTGCAGTACATTGCTAAACCACAACTTTGCTGTAAGTAGCTAAACCAACTGTGCAGAACATAGCTAAATCAAATGTGCAGTATGTAGCTAAACCAACTTTGCAGTACATAGCTAAACCGACTCTGCAGTAAGTAGCTAAGCCAACTGTGTAGTACGTAGCTATGCTACAAGAGCTCAGTGTTCCTTGTGAGTTTACTGCTAAAGTAACTGTGCAGTACGTAGCTAAGCTAACTTTGTAGTACGTAGCTACGCTACAGGAGTTCAGTGTTCCTTGTGAGTTTACTGCTAAACCAACTGTGTAGTACGTAGCTAAACCAACTGTGTAGTACGTAGCTAAACCAAATGTGTAATACGTAGCAGGAGCTCAGTGTTCCTTGTAAGTTTGGGGCATTCATTGACAAAATGATAAGGGACCAGGTGGTTGAGAACTAACAACTCCTGCATAGGAGAAAGTTTAATTTTAGAGACTCCTCTTACTCTTGTAAAAGCTATTACTTTTGCTGGTCACATTGAAAGCGCAGTAGCGGATGCAAAGCTGTCCTGCAGTAATGGTGAGTGGTTATACTTTATAGATAGATAGTCATCATCAACAAACTATGTGCTGCTAATCAGGTAATTGTGTAGTGGTAAGTTTAACATAAGGTTTAGGGTAATGGTTAGGGTTACCGTTAGGGGAAGACTTAATGTTTGTAGGGTTAGGTTGATAATCTGTAGAACATCCTAAGTTCCTGAATTATCCCTGCCTTGCCCTTTCCTTTTTTATTGTTTGCATCTACAGTGCATCCGGAAAGTATTCACAGTGCTTCACTTTTGATAACAGTCTACTTTGGGGTTGTGAGTTGACCCTACGTAAAGACCACAGTCTACATGCGGTGCCGTGAGTTTACCTTACATAACAGACCACAGTCTACTTGTGGGCCATGAGTTCACCCTACGTAAAGACCACAGCTTACTTGGGGGGCCGTGAGTTCACCCTATGTAAAGCCCACAGTCTACTACAAGCCTGGATGTGACAATATGACTGCAGACTGCCTGCCACCATTTCCACTACTGTCACTGACCATCATCAAGAAGAAGAAGTTGAGATGGCGGCGTTAGTGTCATCTGACACCAGTCGGCATATAGAGATTTCAACGTGATCTCTCAGAAATCTGTGATACTACCACGGATACTTAACTTCAAATTCCGTGGCAGGTTCACGGAATGGCTGAATATTCCGTGGAATAATCACGGATCATTAACTTCTAAATCCGTGGCAGTTTCACAGAATCGAAGCATGACGTAGCAGAGTGTAAATAGCGTAGATTTTGCAGGTTGGTAGGTTGGGGATGGTGGACGGGCGTATAAATACGCGACTCACATACCAAAGGTTGCGAGTTTTAATCCATGCGGACACTTTGTATATATTCTGTTTTCTATACCAACGCGATGCAGACGTGTTGCAAATGTGCTTTTTTCATTTTTTTACTCACTATAACCATGGTTACAAACAATAAATTACGACATAATACAAGTTACATCGAGTTACAGCAAGGTTTCTAAGTGGTTAAAGTTAGGTTAGGGGTTTGGGAAAGGCTTACATCGAATTAACAGCAAGGTTTCTGAGTGGTTAAGGTTAGGTAAGAGGTTTGGGAAAGGCTTACATTGAATCAACAGCAAGTTTTCTGAGTGGTTAAGGTTAGGTTAGGGGATGGGGAAAGGCTTACATTGAGTTAACAGCAAGGTCTCACTGTGCGCCAATCGCGGACTTTTCCGTGAAACTGCCACGGATTTTGATCCGTGTTCATTTCACAGAATTTTCGGCCATTCCGTGGAACTGTCACGGATTCTGAGATTCATACTCCGTGGCAGTTTCACGGATCTCTAAGAGATCAGGCTGAGAGATTTCTTCCTTCTAGGAAACGTGAAAACATACAGCAGTCATGTTGGCCTCGCACTATGAAAGGCCTTGACACTGAAATTGTGCCATTTTATCACAGACTGAAATGTCTGAACATGATGAGTGGATAATTTGTGGCAGACACCATGTTAATGCTCTCAACATGACAAAGTGGCATAAACTTCAACCCTACAGTCTGTCCCTTATCTTAGTGCTGCATGAGAAAGGCTTAAAGATATACAATCTACAATGCTCCTCCAGACTGCCCCTTCGCTCTGACCCTCATCGACTACAACGGCAAATTGCCAGAGGTGGCATTGAACTCTGATATGACTTCTGCTACCATCATTCAGTTCCTGTCAACTGTTTTCTGCCATGAGGTAACCCCCTGGAGCTAGTAGCTGATAATATTTCTTCCTCCACCTCGGATAAGTTCAAGGCCTTTCAGGCTATCAGATACATTAAGCTTGTGAACAGCCCACTTTATTGGTGGATTGAGACATGTTTTCTCTGACTGCCTGCAGACAGTTGACATTGAAGGTCATTGGACGTTGTTTGTTGCCGACTTCCTACTTACCTACCGTGCTACACCTAGCGTGACAACACAAGTTGTTCACATGCTGAGCTGCTCCGTGGCCGTCCATTAAATACAAACCTCAACTGTTTCCCTACATGCACATCACACCTGCAGTGTGATGATCTGAGAGAAACTGTTGGTTAGAAACAAGAAAAGTCTAAACACTACACAGAGCACTGTGGTGCTCAGCCTCCTACGCTCCAATGTGTTTTTTATGTTTGCATCAAAATTCTGGGATCTCCAGGAAAGGCAGATTTAAATTGACTCTATCTTATAAAATAGAGTCGCAGAAACAACCTGCCACATGCTAACTCTCTGATGGAAGGATCTGGAACACCATACACCGCTCTGCTAACAATCATATCACTAAATGCACACCCGCTACTGTGGCGTTCCTAGGGGTTGCACTTGCAACAATTCCTTGCCCAGCATCTGCTCCTTTCATCGCACCATGCAGATGTAGATTATGGATTACATCACGTGACTTTTTAAAAAACCTATAGAAGGGCAAAATCCTCAGTTGTTTCTCCCAGACACAATTAAGCTCAGTTGAACACCAAAATGAGAATATGAGCCGTGTCTCATATTTCTCAAATTTGATCAGGTGAAACAACCATGTATTAGGATTTGTCCTCTTTGAATCAAATGAAAATATCAAAAAATTGTCTTACGTATGATTGGTTAGAAATGGGGTCATTTGGATACGATGATGAAATCTGGTATCTTTCTCAATCTCTTCATATTTAAGCCTCGCTCTCAGCTTGTTACTCTCAGGACAATATCAGAAAAGGATTCTCTTTTTCATCTCCCTGTTGCTCGTAACGGGGTTTTAGGAGAAGTAATTCAGACACAAGTGATCACTATTACACAAAACTGAGATCTCCCATATGTCTGCTGAGCTTAGGAAGTAACAAGTTTGAGCATCATATTATTCTTCTAGGAAGGGGGTAATGGAGAATAGTAAATGGAATGGAAGATTAACTGTCACACATTTTATTGACAGGTTAGTGCTCAAATGTTAATGTCCTAAAGTTCAAGTTTTCAAACTGAGAGTTACAACCAAGTTGTAGTGATGATATTCCTGTTGCTATATTTTGTATTCTATTTTGTTTTCTGAGGATTACAAATAAGATGAATACAGTATGACATTTATTGCAATGTGCACAGCCAAACCTAAGGTGGCAGTATAGCAGATTCAGTGTGGAACTGGAGGGAAGAAGGGTTAGGGGAGGGAGAGTAAGAATGGACTTTAAGTTAAAGAGTTGCAATAGTTAACTTTTTCAAGATAAGGATTTTTTTAATCATTTATTTCAATCTTTCAAAGAACATTGTGACAACTGCTGATGTAAAAGTTCATTTCAATCCCATTTTATTTGATTGAAAATACATAAATATAGCAACTATAATTTGTTAACATATTTATAATTGGCATTTTTATCCCTGTAACAGTATCTTTTCAACCGGTGAAAGTAGAGAGGCCACATCAACTTTGTTTAATGTTTAGGCTATTCCAACTTAATTTGTACAGTTATTCTTTATTGTTAACCAGTGTTAGTCAAGTTACTTAAAAAAAGTAATTAGTTATAGTTACTAGTTACTTCTCACAAAGAGTAACTGAGTTAGTAACTGAGTTACATCATTATAAAAGTAACTAATTACCATGGAAAGTAACTATTGCGTTACTTTAAAAAATCAAGTATGTCAAATAACTTGGAAGCCCCCAATATTAAATATGTTAAATGAATGAAATGGTCACTAAATAGAATCAAATATTAGTCTGAGTTATAAGAGTTTGCAGTGGTGGATAAAAATCTAGTTAAAGTTGCTTTGATGTTGTAGCTCAATCTCCTTTTGTAGCGGAGCTCACGTTATCTCTTTCTTCCTGTACATAAGTTGCACATTACATAAACATTCTTGCCTTTTACCTTAACAAGGGAAAAGTAGTCCTTATTATACTTACAGTTCGCGAAAGCTACCTTTGAACTCGTTTGACTTGCCATCGCTCTGACTCCTGGCCATTGGTGTGTGTGCGACTGTCTGTGCGTGTGTGTGAACTGAACAGTGAACACCCCCCTACTCTGCCTCTGGTTGGTTGGCAAACGATGGAAATGTACTCTAAGCCAATCATCATCAGTTGTGGTTGTCTACCACCCCCCTTACAAACATATACACACACACACACACACACCAGAGAAAAAAAACTTTGCAGGTCCTACAGAAAGGAAGCTACCGCTTCATTGAGCTTAATTAAAGTAACGCCACATTTTATTTTGTCAGTAACGCTAACGGCGTTGTAACGGGGAAAACAGTAATTCGTTTGATTACTCGTTACTGAAAAAACTAACGCTGTTAGTAACGCCGTTTATTTATAACGCTGTTATTCCCATCACTGATGTTAACCCTTTGATTCTATTTCTAAATCAGATATATTATCTAAATATGTGAGATTCTAACCTTTCTGTACATATCAGACATGTCTATGTACAGTAAAAGTAGCATATGTGTGAAGAGTGATTTTAAAGCTGAAAGCAGCAGTTTGTTCTGCCTGCGTTACACCAATCCTTAACAGGTTAATGATCGTTAATGACCACAGTGTCAGGGCATCCATTTAACATTCTGTCTAAAAACAGCACTCCACACAGGACAATGTGCCCTTTACAGCCCTTGGGTAACAGATTTGAGATTTAGACCAGAGGGAAGTGTGCCATCTACTGGCCTCTCAACACCAATTCCAGCAGCAACTGGTCTCCAATCCAAAGACTGACCATCTCTATCTTCAAACGCAAGCTTGCAGTGCGATGCAGGATGCTTTGCTGCGTATTGCAAAATGTTGCACCATCTTGCACTATCTAACATTCAGATGTTTATTTCTGTTAATATATATTTTAAAGTGGACACTTCTTTGCAGACAATGCTAGTACTCTCATCTAATTTTATTTAACAATGAACAATGCATTGACCGTAGCAACACAATAAAGGTCCAAACCCACTACAGCCTCTACAAGGTTGCTACAATATTATGTAAGCAAGAAGTGCTAGCTTCTGAATTCATCTTTTGTCCAAATAGTTGTTTAGTTGCTGGTGGATGAAAAAAGTAGTTGAGCAAAAGTATGTTTCCCAACCATGGGTACTAGGACCCCTGGTGGTACAGTAACCGAAAACATTTGGGAACCACTGCCCCAGGGGGATTATATGGAGGTTTGAGATTAAAAAGGAGAATCATGAAAATCAGGGAATTTGGAAGAAATTAAATGGAAGATAGGGAATTTGAAAAAGAAATAAAACGGAATTGGCCAAAAAATAAAACAGATTTCATAGGGCCCTACAATATGCAAAGTGGGGGGGGGGGGGCTGTCGCTGCGTCAGGGTAGGTGCGCCATATATTTTCCTGCTTTTTTGTCCTTTGCCAATCACACCCCTGATAAAGATAAGGAATTACTTTGGTAATTTTTTATATGTACAGCTCCAGAAAAAAATTAGAATTTTCTTAAATCAATCCTGTTGAAATCTCAGAGGAAGGTGGATGGCCACAAGCCTTGAAACCAACATGAGCTGTTTACATTTTTGCGCCCGGGGTGGCATAAACTTACCCCACATCATTGTGAAAGACTGGTAGAGAGCATGCCAATATGCATTAAAGCCAATTATTATTGTTACCATTGTTTTAAATGTCTACCACCTTCAGAAATTCAGCTGATTTAAAAAGAATTACATACATAGAATGGCAAAGCTATATTTTAAGCAACCATTTATTGTGTCCTAACGATGAAACCTTTAGCTCCTCCACAATGAATTATGTTTTGACTATAATTTCTGTTCAATTTCATGAATAAGGTATACAGTTCTATCAAAACACAAAAATTAATTTGTTTTGTGTGCAGGGTTTAGAGGTAGGAACATGTGTCAAACTGTTTTGAAATTACAAGATTTTCTTTGTGATTATGTGGCCAGAAAAAGCTAGCTTGGTTTGCTATGGTGTGTATGGGAGGAAACATTGCTTACTAGCTAGTGTATACAAGATGGACATACTATATTTTTTACATATATATATATATATACATATATCAAATCAAATCAAACTTTATTGTCACATAGTCACAAGTATTCACAAGTAACCAGTGAAATTAGCCATCAACCTGTCCATACAACAAAAAACATCACCGGGTAGACAGGACAGGAAGACAGGGATTTGAAAAACAATACAGCATTACATGAGGAAAGATGAGGGGAAAAAAAAGAGCAGCCCCATATTATGCCCCTTCAGGGGTACAGTGTGGTAACATGAAAAAAACCACCTCAGCAATTTTAGCACATTTAAGTACACACTCTGAACAGGACTAGCAACAGGGGTGGTGGGGAGCGGGAAAAAGGGCAATGAGGGAAAACCAGCCAGATATGCACCCATCTCGATTGCAGCCTTCATAGGCGCTATCCAGAGACCCGGCTTATCAGGCTGGGGGGTATGAAGCTGCGAAGGCGGGGGATGGGGCG
>JACXGM010004985.1:0-19875 GCA_016801145.1 Umbra pygmaea
GACACCCTGCTTGAGCCAGGGCTCCCAGACACCCTGCTTGAGCCAGGGCTCCCAGACACCCTGCTTGAGCCAGGGCTCCCAGACACCCTGCTTGAGCCAGGGCTCCCAGACACGCTGCCACGATGGCCACCTGAACTGCCTCTTCCCCGGCCACCTGAACTGCCTGTCCCCGAGCCTGTGCCTTGCCTTGTCCCAGGACCTGCCCCGCCTTCCGGGCCTGCCCTTGTCCCAGTGCCATTGTCTGCCCCTGTCTCGTGCCAGTTCCTGCTCTGGCTCCCGGGCCCCTCTCTGTCCCTCCTGACCCTGGGCCCCTCTCTGTCCCTCCTGACCCAGGGCCCCTCTCTGTCCCTCCTGACCCAGGGCCCCTCTCTGTCCCTCCTGACCCAGGGCCCCTCTCTGTCCCTCCTGACCCAGGGCCCCTCTCTGTCCCTCCTGACCCCGGGCCCCTTCTCTTGCCCACCCCGGTGTGGTGGGCGTAGGGAGGGGGCTCTGTCACACCCCACTATGGAAGGGCTGGGATTAGCCCTCATTTGTTCCCTTTCAGTTCTATGTTCTTGTGTATAGGTTCTTTAGTTTTTCATTCTTTGTTATACGGTGATTGCTTTGTACTGTTTAGTTATGTGTGTTAATGGTTATAGTTTCTCTCCCATGTATGGTGTTGTGTTTCATGTTTAGATTACTACCCTGTGTGTTTAGTTGTGTTCCCCCTAGTGTCCCTGTAGTGATATGTATCAGGTCCTTTCTGTATTGTCTACGGTTGTTGTCATGGTTACTCTGATTACGTCCCAGGTGTCTGTCATCAGCCCTCATTTGTTTGTGTATTTAGCTCTTGTGTTTCTGCCTTGTCCTTGTCAGTCAATGTTATTCGTTACGTGTCCTGTTATACATATTCTCCGATGTTTTCGCCCCTCGTGGCAGTATTTGTTTATTGAGAGTTTAAATAAACCGTTTTTGGATTATCGGCATTCCTTCGCACTTGTCTCCTTCGACAACAAGAGGAAACGTGACAAACGTGCCCACCTGGTTAAATAAAGGTTAAATAAATAAAATAAAAATGTACAGTGTGTTAATTTTATATTACTAGTCTTACAATGTTATGTTTAATATAATAAAACATAAAATCTGAACTAAGAGTCGACTTTGCTAGATGTTTCTCCATTATGCAATACATAAAACGATTACTGCTAATACGAAAGAACAAAAAATGGGGCACCTCACTGCTCACCATCCTGTATTTGATCGCTCATTACTATATATAACTATATATGTATAACTATATACAATCCATTTTTATCTTTCTATTTTTTATACATGTAATATAACGTCTCAGAACTGTGCACCAACAGTATTATCCTTGTTTTGCACTACTTATTCTTTGCCATTAATTTTTTTATGTATATGTTAACACACTGAAAAAGATTTTGCTTTAATCTCAATGTACATGGGTACACTATGACAGAGGTATTGCATTCTTCTTATATCCATCAAATATAAAGCAACAGGCAGTTGCATGGTACTGGTAGGCCTAACTCAGAAGCTCAATACTGTAGCTAACAGCTAATTTAGCCAACTTGTATACAACTTACAAGTAATTATATATCTAACGTTACTTTGCTGTTTTAATGCAAACAACAATATCACTACGTGTAACTATGTGATCAGAAATAGGCAAATGCGTTTACTACTGTACCCGATGGTTTCATATCGGTGTCCTCTTCAAAACTTTGGTTGGTTGGTGGGTTAGCCCGCAGAAACTGTTTGCAAAATACTTATCTTCCTTGAATGGAAACTTACTTATTCTTCTTCTTCTATGGTATCTGGCAGATCGCAATGGAAACTTACATTTTCCTTCTGTGAGTTTTTAATGGCAGATCGCAAACGACTTGAAAGGTGCATATACTGCCACCTATTGTACAGGAGTGTAAGGCCGGGCAAGGGTGTTGGATTTAAATTACTCCTGCCTCTCTAACCGGTAGGCGTAGCTTGGGAGTGGCTTCGTAGAGCACTGAAGCAAGTGCATTCTGGGAGTTGTTGTTTTTCATCCAATTTCACCCAAACTACATTTTCTGGCTTTTCTTGAACCAGAAGGCACCAACTTATAAACTTTATAACATTTCATAAAAGACCCATTTCAAATATATATTAATCTGTCCAGCAGTGAAGTATTCCTTGAAGTTATCATGGCAAATTAGTTATTTATTTTCAGGACACCAAAAGGCACCCTACAGTGATATTGACCCAATTGCCTTTGAGGTAAGGGATCGTACATTTACTAATCACATTTTTAGGTTAGTAACTTTTTTGCAATTAAAATCTTTTTTTTTATTGATGACAAGTGGTGGAGGGCTTTATTATAGTGAGATTATTATAGTGAACACCACCTCGTTTAGCCTTACACAACCTGGATCGAGGTACAATCACAGTCTCAATGAGAAAAACTGAGCTCACTTCACTGGCTATGCTAGTAGTGGACTCCTCTAATGCTACTTTCAGACCAAATGCGAATTGAGCGTGAAATTTGCTTCTATCGCAGCTAGTTGGACGCTTGGACAATTTGAATCCACTCACGTGTCCAAAGCGAATAGGACGCGCGAATAAAGCGAGTGTTTGAAGCGAAATAGACGCTTGTTCGTTGGAGCCTGAATTAAGGTGTTGGGAGGGGAGAGTGCGCACGTGCTCAGGGGCGGCGCCAGGCATTTTCCCCCAATGAGACATTAATTGTCCTGTCTCTTATTAATAGTTTTAGGAGTATGGTGATTTGTTTATGTGTTAATATTGCTCTAACACATTTTGTGTCAAATGTTTAGTATTGTAAAATGTCCAAAGTAAAAATACAAGGCTGGGTTCATCCGTTTCGGGAAGTTTTTAATTAAAACCTGTAAATGACATCATAAATAACCATTAAGGAGTACATTTTACTTTTTGTTGTTAATAATTCATGACTGTTTAGGTGTGAACTCCCTTTACCCGGTCATTTTGGTGTTAATTGGTAGTGCTGGGGAGAGGGGAGGGCACATCCAGGTTCACACTCCACAAACGTATCTCTCGTATAGCGGGACACTTCCATATACACGCGCGCTACCCTGCTCTCCCGTGATGAGCGAGATATATATAATAGTCAATAATTTGACCTACTTCAAGCGATTTCGGTATAACATAGAGGCATTATAGATAGATTTTAGGTTTTTCCCCCTCGCCTGTTAAATTTGGAAAGCTCAGCATTCCTGTCTGATCTTTGACTGACTCCTATACTTGCGATCATACATTCCACAAAGATGAAAAATTTCCCATTCCTTTGTTCAGGTTATTACTGTACAATAATATGTAATTTTTTTGTATTTATGATAAATGGAGCCAGCCTCCAAAAGTAATTAACCTGTTCTGTGATTTTTTGATAACAACACAGAAACGATGTTCTTATACACTAAAGTTGTTTGTCTTTACATTAGAAAAATAATGTTTCATTTAATCTAGATTTAGATATGGAATGAATAGCATTCAATACAAAATGAATATGTCCCATTTATTGAAATCAAGTTATGTCATACAAGATTTGCTTTGTTGTGCATTACAACCACACCAGTCATATTTACAAAATCTTTTATTGAGGCCAAACAATAAATGAAAAATGTACAACATGAAAAATGTACAATATGTACAAAATATTTACTGCTCACTGCCAATATCATCCGTTCCTCCACGTTGAATGAATGTTGAATAAATCCTGGAGTTCAAATTATATCACATGACATCCTCATGTGTCAGCAACAAGCAACGTCACTTCATCATGTGACAGCAGCAAGGAGGCTCCTGATTGGTTAACGTGGCGGGAACAGACACAAAAGTTAAGATTTTTCAACTCGGGCGCCAATAATTGGCTTCAAACGCGTGAATGCACAATGCGCATCAATTGACATCACTCGCGCATAATGCCTGTAAATTCATGGCGAGAACCTCTATTCGCCTCATTCGCGCGAACTGGACGCGCGAACGAGGCGGAATCAAGTCCATCGCGCCGCGCTAAACGTGTCCATCGCTCCGCAGGACCTCCAGACGCACGTAAACACCTATTTACATTGACTTAACATTGAAATCACTCGCTCCAGACGCTCCAGACGCGTGGCAGACTGGCTAATAGCCTGCAGCCTAACCTGCACCCTATTTCATGGTGAGGCTATAGGATTTAGACTCCTGTCTATGTTGCTGGATAAAAGAAGAGCACCACTCCAGCTAGCATGGAGTCTGTCACTCTTCAGCAGGTTAGGCCTGACTCCTTTTCTGTGCGAGTCCCAAAAAGAGGGCCAGTTATCTACAAATTCTACCTCCTGTGGGCAGAACACCGTATTCAGCCAGCGATTGAATTGTGAGAGTCTGCTGTAGATCTCGTCACTACCCCTGACTGGGAGTGGACCAGAGATAATTACTCGATGCCGACACATCTTTCCAGCTAATTTACATGCTGAGGCTATGTTCTGCTTAGTAACCTCTGCCCATTTTTAATTTCGCTAGAAACAATCTCGGATTAGCCCCTACGTCGGTAGCCCTGGCCCCAGGTAAACACTGTATAATCGCTGGCTGATTCTTCAGTCTAATATTACAGGTAATGGAGTCACCGATTACTAAACTTTTCATTTTGTCATGTGTCCTGCTTAGACGCGTCTGCCGCTCAATCCCCAATAGAGACAACTCAGGCCCTGAGTCAGAGTCAAGTGGGGAAAACCAGTTGAAAGTGTCTGTCGGTGGTTTAGAATTCGACACCAGCCAAGCAGGCCGACGGCGCCCTTTGCCAGCAACCATGAGAAAATTGTCCGGCTGCAAGGAAATTGCAGGGGAGTTAGGATAGCTACTACTATCAACACTGCCTGGTGGCTCAGACGCATTCTTATTGTTAGCTACACTGGGATTTTTCTTTTTCTGGCAACTGCGTCTGAAGCCGAGCCTCTTACTTGGCTATCTTAGCAAGAAGGAGAGAACAGCAACATCAGTACGACATGCTACTTAGCTTTTGACTGGTCGCAGTAGATGAGAGACTCTTCTGTTGTCCCGGGGTAGACACTCGTTTTCGAGGCGGAAGATTCCAAAGTAGTTTCCCGAGGCAGAAACTCTGTGTCCAAAAATAGCGTCTTGAGGTGAAATTCTTGATAGAACAATAAACTAGTACTTTGGTAGACTGGTAAAAAGAGTTTAGCGTATAATAATAAAATATAGATAAACGTTTAAGAGCTTGGCAATTTGCCAGTGGCCAACAGCAAGCAACAACACAGGCTAGTGACGTGAACCGGAAGTGATGAAATGAATGATTTTAAAAAGCCAGACACAGTTGAACACCAGCTGTATAAAGTATTATCAACTGTGTAAAGTATTATTTTCCAACAATGCACATATTTCCACCTCTGTACTTCTTTTTATTTAATTTTTCCCGATTTTCCTCCCTACCCAATTCCCACTAACTCTGCCTTGTCGGCAGCTCTGCAACTCCTTGTACAGATCTGTGGGATGACGAGGGGCACGCAAATGGTTCATCCAACCACTTGTTGCCAGAGCCGCCTATTCTTTTTGCACTGTTCACCCAACACGGTAACATTTATTCAGATCATGCACGGGATGATTACGTTCGGGATAATACTTGCACAATTTCATTTACAGGCGCCTGATCTGGACATAATGAGTCGCTAGAGAGTGACGTGACAGGATAGATAATCTGATTTATTTAACCCAAATCCCGGGCAGCTTAAGCCAATTTATGCTACTTTGTGCAAGAGGCCCAGGGAAAGTCAGAGAACCCATAACCAGGCTTAAACCCACAACTGTCATGACAGAGACTGTCCTGCAATGCAGTGCACTAGGCCACACAGACCACCCCGCCTCCATACTTTAACAAGACCGCATGGCTCTGCGGAGGGTAACACACTCAGCTGAAAGTGTCATCAAGTTGGCCTTGCCTCCCCGGATGGCACCTGAAAAACCAGGTGCCACAGGAAACAAATATGATCCTCCCTGATTCCAGACATTTGTATCCTGCACACATTTCCAAGATGACCCTCATACCAACCTAACCATCTCCAGCAATTGAATCATTCACCCCAACACACATCTCTCCAGGCCATTGCTGTAAGTGAAAGAAAGTTCTCAGTAAACTTGCTTGGTTAAAAAAAAAGGTAAACTAACTGAGTGTTAAAGATATATATTTTCATAGTCACTATAGATCATTATTATCTAGATCAATATCAACTATTATTCTGTGGGCTGTGCTTACTGTTTTCATGAACATATTATATACAGGTCCTTCTCAAGAAATTAGCATATTGTGATAAAGTTCATTATTTTCCATAATGTAATGATAAAATTAAACTTTCATATATTTTAGATTGATTGCACACCAACTGAAATATTTCAGGTCATTTATTGTTTTAATACTGATGATTTTGGCATACGGCTCATGAAAACCCAAAATTCCTATCTCAAAGAATTAGCATATCATGAAAAGGGTCTCTAAACGAGCTATTAACCTAATCATCTGAATCAATTTATTAACTCTAAACACCTGCAAAAGATTCCATATTTTTGATATGTTTGATTTTAAACCTTAAAATGTTAATGTATTATGCTTCATTAGGTAAAAATCTAAGAAAAGAAACAAAGAAAATCAATAATTTAATCAATTTTAAATGCATGAAGTGTTACTGTCTTTCAATGGAAAACTGTTTTAACTGTCATTAATATTTATATAAACTCTAAGATCATTTAAAATAGACACTGATGTATGATGTACAATTCTAATGGATATACATTGACCTCCAGCATCATTGTTGTTAACCTTTATTTGTCATTTAAATTTACAGAATAATAACACTGCAGGGCTTGTCTTTAAATCTAAATCCATAAGCAAAACAGGGGGAATGTAAACAACAAAGCACAGGATATACAGGGACGGTGAAGTGGGACATTGATAGTTCAAGTTTACGGATTGATTGGCACCACTGATTTTGGATGGTAGCCTCATATTCTACAAAGGCCACTTTTAAATTGAGAGTCCATCACACCCTCTTCAAATTTTGCTGACATTTCTGGGAATGAGGTTACTATAAGTGCAGACATGCAAAATAGGAAGTGAAAGTGTTAGTCATCAGTTTTTTAAAACCATGGTTGTAGCTTCTACTATTTTGACCTTCCTTCATATCCAAAAGGTTTCCACAATAAAAATTGGGTGTTTTGGATCAGGAATTTCATTTTGATCTATCAAATAACTGAAGGACACAGGAATATCCCCAGTGTGGGATTAATTCATTTATATCTACACAATGACAAAGTTGAATATAATGTAATCGGCTCTTTGATTTCACAGGAACAGACCTCATAAACATTATCTGATTCCTCCTCCATGCCATCCACTCCGCCAACCGAGTCATCCTTGGTGCCCCCCCAGCCACCATCCTCACCTGCACAGCCATTGTATACCTAAACACCACCTGTGCCTGCTGTGCGTTGCTGCCCAGCTTCAATAGTAGCCGAGTCACATGTGTCCCGAGTGGGGTCCAAAGGAAGAGGAATCCAGATGACTGGCTGGTTAAGCAGATGGCACAGCTAGACGAATGCAGGATGGACCTACAAGAGAAGCTGGTGCAGGACACCATCGACAAGTGTAGCAGATTTGGACAGACAGTGGCTGATCTGGTACGAAGGGTGCCAGAGGGTGTCCTTCGTCCCTCCAACCATTTTCTCCTCAAGCAGATAATCAAAAATAATCAAAATTCTAAAAATAGTCTGTGTCACGGTTGCAATAATTTTTTATCTGGGGTGCCTTTGTTTTTCTAGTTTCAGCACATGCTATGTAAACGTTCTGTGAATGGCCCTGCTCAAGAACAGTGGTTCTCAAACCTCTCTACAAGGAGTCTTTAAGTTTATGGGGCAAAGCTGTTTGAAAAGTTTAAATGGGAGAAATGGCTTTTGGGCCAACCTGATGGACTCTGCATAACCTGCATTTATTATCTTAATTATTAGAGATATTAGAGAATATTAGTTTGTAGAAGCCTAGGCTTTGTTGCATTCAAGCCTCGTCAAGCCATCTTCGAGGCCATATTTACAAAGTTTTCTATAGTGTATCCTGGAAGAAGCAACTCTGCCATTTATTTTATCCATCGACAGATGATTATTTTTACTTTGTGTACTTAAAGTACATTTAAATGCAGATACTGTTAGACTTTTACTGAAGTAGAAATCCCGTAGGTGACTTTTCAAGTTAACTGAAGTAGGGTTTTAGTACAGTATCTTTACTTCTACTCAAGTATCATTCTTGAGTTCTTCTTACACCTGAGAAGTGCAGTATAACAAATAATCTGTTCTTGCTGTTTTCTATGCACCTTATGATGTGGCGCTTTTATGTACTGTGTTTTAGCCATAGATTGTATAATTACTGGATATAACCATGTGTGACGTCACCCATTGGTTTGTTAAGATCTGATTTGAGTCTTTGAGTTTGCCATTACGGGTGCACTTATCTTGGTTGCGGATGTGATGATTTTAGATGAGAGGGAGCAGTAATCTAGGTAGCTAACTGATATTATTTGTGATGCTAATGAAAAACAGTATTAAAACAAAATGTAAAACAAAATGTAACGTTACTTACCGGAAAAAGTGAACTGCCAACTCATTTGAGTGTCTTGTCATACAACCGAACGCCATAGTCATGCCCTAAACGTCCCTTTTTTTATTGCTTATTTTAAAATCAACGAGACCATAATAAACAATAAAAACATTATTATGTTGCACAGAAAACTTAAATCTAGCGATTGAGACCATAAAATAATTATGAAAATGTTTACTGAGGTAATAAATCAAGTGAGAAGTGGGTCTCATTCTCATAGACTTCTACAGTCACCGAGCTCTTTTGCAAGCAGACGTATCGCCCCCAGCTGGAATTCAGATAGAATGTAGGTTTTAGGCACTTCCGCATTTGCCTCACTTTGCCAAACTGGATGCACTCCCTGTGATTTTAGCGCAAAATTAATGCTTACCCATGTATATCGCGCAGAAATCTTGTTTTGTGTAAAGGAATAACAGCATTTGCGTGCACCCTTACAAAGCATGCATAATTTTTGTAGAAAGGTGACACGTAATCTCCCCTTGCCCCGACCTTTATTGATGAGCACTCAGCTAGTCATTGTGTTACAAATGATAAACACCCAACACAAATGTTACACACCCAACCACCCACGTGCTGATTACATAAAGCCAGCTATTGCCAAAGTTCCTGCATTGATGTTAGTGCGTACACGACAACCTCAACGTATATTTCAATATTCAAACTGGCCTACACATTTACAGTTTTTTTTCAATTGCTAACAAGCGTTTACCTATACTTAATATACTTTTTCAAAACTCTAAACACAGCAACACACCTACCTCACACAATTAGCCAAACAGTACATGTTGTGCTCAAAACCACATTTGGTTAATTTAACTCTAAATCTACATTTCAAAATACAAAAGAATGTTGTATTCATACACTAACTTTATCAAAACACAACAAACCTGACTCAAAAGCAAATAATTCGGTCAAAACAGTAGAAAGCTTTTCCCATCAAGAGGAACAGGCAGTCAATCAAAGTACATTGACTTTCAAAATACTAACAGTTGATGACATTACAAAAACTACATTAGGCCTACTTGTCTTGTTTCAGTTCTACCTGCATACAATAGACAATGTGAAACGCATTGCTTTGTGTACTTTGAACCATATATAGTTTTGGCTTGAAGGTCGAATGTGTCAGGAACGGCACTTTAATTTGTTTATTTTTTTTAAAGGACAAGGTAGGAATCCAAACGCAGAGATTAAAAGCAATAGTAATGTTTATTGTAGGATTGTGTGTGTGTAGGGTGTAAGGCTCCAGTCCGGCAGGCAAGAATGGTCAGGGGTCAGGCAGGGTTTGGTACACAGAGAGGGTAATAGTCCAGGCAGGGTTCGGTACACGGGGAGGGTAGTGGTCCAGGCAGGGTTTGGTACACAGAGCGGGTTGTGGTCCAGGCAGGGTTCGGTTCACAGAGAGGGTCGTATTCCAGGCAGGGTTCGGTACACAGGAACTAGAAGGAACATAATATAACACGATGAGGAACAAATATTAGGAACGGAAGACCACTAGGAAAAACTGGGAAATAGGAAAATATGCTTAATTAGCAAGAACACAAAATGGTTATATTTACGTGGCTATACAATAATCCGGCATTTGGTTGACTGACTTCAACTCCCTAATAAAGGGAGAGGGAGGTAATCAACCCAGGTGTGACCGGGAAGCAGGTGCAGGTGATAATGTGACTGGAATTGGTGATCAGGGATTGCACGGGAAACCCAGGAACCGGAATGGGGACAAAAAAGGGACAGGGAAGACAGCTCAGGAGGGTGGATTCCTGACAGAATATGTGCATCTTTGGCAACAAACTGTAAAAGTAATCTTTACTTCATAGATTTTACGGTAGAAAACAATTGTAGGTGACAGAATTGTGGATGTAAAAGCTTTATTAGCACATGAAATTGCAGCCAGTGATCAACATATAATCCAAACTATGTGGCTTTTGGTTTAAAATGAGTAAATACAGTGCCTTGCAAAAGTATTCCGCCCCCTTGAACTTTTTGACCTTTGCCACATTTCAGGCTTCAAACATAAAGATATGAATCTGTAATTTTTTGTGAAGAATCAACAACAAGTGGGACACAATCATGAAGTGGAAAGAAATTTATTGGATATTTCAAACTTTATTAACAAATAAAAAACTGAAAAATTGGGCATGCAAAATTATTCAGCCCCCTTAAGTTAAATACTTTATAGCGCCACCTGTTTCTGCGATTACAGCTGTAAGTCGCTTGGGGTATGTCCCTATTAGTTTTGCACATCGAGAGACTGAAAATTTTGCCCATTCCTCCTTGCAAAACAGCTCGAGCTCAGTGAGGTTGGATGGAGAGCGTTTGTGAACAGCAGTTTTCAGTTCTTTCCACAGATTCTCAATTGGATTCAGGTCTGGACTTTGACTTGGCCATTCTAACACCTGGATATGTTAACTTGTGAACCATTCCATTGTAGATTTTACTTTATGTTTTGGATCATTTTCTTGTTGGAAGACAAATCTCCTTCCCAGTCTCAGGTCTTTTGCAGACTCTATCAGGTTTTCTTCCAGAATGGTCCTGTATTGGGCTCCATCCATCTTCCCATCAATTTTAGCCATTTCCCTGTCCCTGCTGAAGAAAAGCAGGCCCAAACCATGATGCTGCCACCGCCATGTTTGACAGTGGGGATGGTGTGTCAGGGTGATGAGCTGTGTTGCTTTTACGCCAAACATAACGTTTTGCATTGTTGCCAAAAAGCTCATAAAAACCCAAAAATCCTATCTCAAAGAATTAGCATATTTCATCTGACCAATAAAATAAGTGTTTTTAATACAACAAAAGTCAACCTTCAAATTATTATGTTCAGTTATATACGCAATACTTGGTCGGGAATCCTTTTACAGAAATGACTGCTTCAATGCGGCGTGGCATGGAGGCAATCAGCCTGTGGCACTGCTGAGGTGTAATGGAGGCCCAGGATGCTTTGATGTGTTGGGTCTTGCATCTCTCAACTTTCTTTTCACAATATCCCACAGATTCTCTATGGGGTTCAGGTCAGGAGAGAAAATGAAATCTTCATCTCCATAAAGTTTTTCAGCAGATGGAAGCATGAAATGCTCCAAAATCTCCTGATAGCTAGCTGCATTGACTCTGCCGTTGATAAAACACAGTGGACCAACACCACCAGCTGACATGGCACCCCAGACCATCACTGACTGTGGGTACTTGACACTGGACTTCAGGCATTTTGGCATTTCCTTCTCCCCAGTCTTCTTCCAGACTCTGGCACCTTGATTTCCGAATGACATGCAAAATTAGCTTTCATCCGAAAAAAGTACTTTGGACCATTTAGCAACAGTCCAGTGCTGTTTCTCTGTAGCCCAGGTCAGGCGGTTCTGCCGCTGTTTCTGGTTCAAAAGTGGCTTGACCTGGGGAATGCCGCACCTGTAGCCCATTTCCTGCACACGCCTGTGCACAGTGGCTTTGGATGTTTGTACTCCAGACTCAGTCGACTGCTTCCGCAGGTCATCCAAGGTCTGGAATTGGTCCTTCTCCTTAATCTTTCTCAGGGTCCGGTCACCTCTTGTCGTTGTGCAGCGTTTTTTGCCACACTTTTTCCTTCCCACAGACTTTCCACTGAGGTGCCTTGATACAGCACTCTGGGAACAGCCTATTTGTTCAGAAATGTCTTTCTGTGTCTTACCCTCTTGCTTGAGGGTGTCAATGATGGCCTTCTGGACAGCAGTCAGGTCGGCAGTCTTACCCATGATTGCGGTTTTGAGTAATGAAACAGGCTGGGAGTTTTTAAAAGCCTCAGGAATCTTTTATAGGTGTTTAGAGTTAATTAATTGATTCAGATGATTAGGTTAATAGCTCGTTTAGAGACCCTTTTCATGATATACTAATTCTTTGAGATAGGAATTTGGGGTTTTTATGAGCTGTTTGCCAAAATCATCAGTATTAAAACAAGAAATATTTCAGTTGGTGTGCAATGAATCTAAAATATATGAAAGTTTAATTTTTATCATTACATTATGGAAAATAATGAACTTTATCACAATATGCTAATTTTTTTAGAAGGACCTGTTTAGGGAGGGAGAAGTGGGACATTGATAGATCATGTTTTTGCTAAAATTTCTGGGAATGAGGTTACATGGTTATATGTGTTATTTGCAGACATGCAAAATAAGAAGTGAAAATGCTAGTCATCAGGTTTTTAAACCCAGGGTTGTGGCTGCTATTATGTTGACCTTATAAAATCTAGTGTACATAAACTGATGTATTGGATGGTCTGCAACAACACAACACAAAGCTGGGCAGGTCAAGGAAACTGATTGTGACACATATTCAGACAAGCTGACAAACTGCTGTCAAAGTTTCTAGCCGGCTGACTTGGCTCTGACAAACTAGCTGCTGGAGTAGCTGCTGAAGGAGCTGGCGTAACATTATCCAGGTCCTTACCTGATCTATCCTGATTGTGCAAGCTGCTGTAGTTCTACAGAGGGTAGGTCCTACCTTAAGACATCTTTTGTATATTATTTAGTGAATACACATGTGTTAAACCCTATTGCACAATGACCTGTTGTATGTTATTTCATTTTGTTTTCTTACTTAATTATGATTATTGGTATTATCATTATTTTTAATTGATATGCAAAGCAATCAATTATTGTTACCCTTATAATAATAATTATTATTATTAGTGTTTTTTCAAGATATCAATTTTATTATAGTGGCAGCAGATGCTTCTTAATGCAATTCAGCGTATTTGTGATTGATGTGTCATCTAGTTTTTTTGAGTTTTTAAGCGAACAAATCTGCTATAGGATTTAATGAGAATAATTATTTACACATTCATGTACTTGCATCATTTGACCAGCTGGTGTCAGTCTATACTAGGATTTGGCTGTCTCATTTCACCAATTGTGTCAAACTCCCGTGAGAGTTTGAATATATTATCATCATTATGACATGACCGTCCTATAGTAATACAACCAAGATGACTAATTTCTAAGATAGAAATAGTATTGTATTTTGCTGTTGGAGCGATAAACACTGTTTCTGAATAGATTTGAAGCAGCAAATAAACTACCCCATTGCAGAAGCTACAGTCATTGCAGATCTATAAATTAATAAAAAAATATTCTGACTGACTCGGCATATGCTTTCCGAACCGGCATGTTTACTTTAACTTCCACCACAAAGTTAAGCATTGTCACGAAATGTAAGGCTTTATGTTTCGTGGCATATTTGTTATATGTATTTTAGTATTATTTATACTGTGTTTGTGTATGTGTTTTGTTAGGCGCTGACCTCTGGGCGCTGGAAGAGCGGTAGGCTCTTGGTTACTCATTCTGCATGAATGGTGAACTAGCTAACGGTCCACACCTGTGCGAGATGAGTAATCAAGATGACTATGTAATCCCAGCATTCCGGAGGTTCGGTGCACATTATTGTAAGTAATACTCCTGTCATGGAGAGGAGTTGTAGAGACTGGGATGTTTAGGTCTGTTCTGTAGCCTGTATATATCGTGAGTGCATACCTATTTGATTGAGCCTTCACCTTGTTATGTGTCTTACAATATATATGTGCCATAGTCAGAACCAGGCGTACATTATATAAATTATTTGTGCCCGATGCCACGTTAGAGCATCGTAACTTTATATACGTTGTGCAGTTCCTATGATGGAACAATATGTATCAGTTATTCCAGTACAATCCAGTTGCTGCACTCTATGTTCATTAAACATCAAGACGTTCCTCCCTGCTTTGGTCTCCATTTCCTCTCTACCATCAACATCAACACCTGATTGTCACAAGCATTTATGATCTAATATCGTAACTGAAATAAACATTTGGTTTATGATACTAGTGTTACAGACAAGAGAAATATAATGTTCAAATTTGTCTAAAAAGTTTTGTGTGCATCTTTATGTCAGTCTAGGCATTTTATCGGTGGCCAGTGGCCAGGTATACATGCTAAATGCATTAGCAATCACCCTAATATTTACCCTGGCTACTATGCTAAAGTTAGTCTTTATATATGGTCAGATACTTGCTTGTCATTACATTATTATTATTTTGAAAAAAATCTCAAGCTCAAATTGAGTTATGAGGACTTTCAATAGTTAATAGGGAGACATGTTTTGAGACAGTAAGTGCATCGCATTACGTTATCATCAATTTAGCTTACAAAGTGTATTGTAGTTTGTAAAGTTTAGCTGTATTACCATCTAACTAGGTGATTACTTTCAAAATAATTTATGTATAGAAACTTTCCCATCTGCTTGTCATAGCTAGCTTATGTTCCTGTTTGAACCTATATATTGTGGTTACATATTTTTGTATCGCCAACAACAGACATATTTGTCAGATTCGACCTAGGCTATAAATAGCTTCAGTGATGGTGCTGTATCTGGTGAAACACAAGATACATTTATTTATGATTAGTTGCATTGTGAAAGAACTTGCCATTTTTAGTTGCTGTGTGTGTGTGTGGATGTGTGTGTGTGATGTGTTTTAAAGGGACACTTTACTGTAAGACAAGTGAATATTGTACAGCCGCTGTAGGATCTGTCTCATTATCCGGACTGTCCTATTGCTCTTCCTCCCCGGAGTATTAAGGACCTGTGTTATATTGGCTGGTTTAGAAATGGGAGTTATCTATCTTTTCTCTATGCTGTATGATTATGTTCCCAGGTGCGTGTAGGCACAGCTGGGTTAACCTCTTAAGCCTCGCCCCCGATTTGTAAATTTCAGCCTGAAAAATCATACTGAAAGTTAAACTCTTGTTACACTGGATCTGAGGCAAGCACAAACATATGGTTCATATTTTTTTAAAGAAAAGACTTTGACATTTTTGTATATGTAAAATTAATTTCAAATAAATATACAAAGTGAATATGGCACAAGTAGGAAATAAAGAAAATGTATAATTATTTTCTGTTTTTATCTTTCAACATCCTCTTTGAAAGAACCCTACAAAGCCATATATTAAGATAGGATGCTGGATCCAATTCAAATCATGTTGGTACGGGGCTGGCCACATAAGTCTAACATTTTAGAGTGATTGAATGAACAGCCAATGAGCTGTAGCTTTGTTTGTGAAACTATATTTTTAGAAAAAATGCACTGTGATGACGTTTACGTCCGGGTCCTGAGATGAACAAAACGTTTATTTCGTAAATTATCTCTGTCAATCTTCAGTTAAAATTGTTAATCTTGCACATTTTTAAGATCTCTGTTTTATAAGGATGACGTATATGCCGAAATTGCTAAGCTTTTGGACATTTTTTACATCTGTCTTTTGTTCAGAAGTGCTGGCCAAATACACTAGGTTTTTCATTTATTTATGAATACATTCAGTAACGGTCCGACAACGGTCCGGTATGAATTATTTTACATTCAACATGGATTTTACCTGTGAAAACTATGCTTTATGTCATTACTGGGACCCTTTGATGACCAAAAAGAAGGATTGTATGACCGTTAAGTAAAATATTTTGTACTAAAAGTTTAACGTAAGTGAAGCGTGCTAACCTATATTTCCCAAGTATAATGTAATTGTTTTCAAGACACGCCCCCGATTTGTAAATTTCAGCCTGAAAAATCATACTGAAAGTTAAACTCTTGTTACACTGGATCTGAGGCAAGCACAAACATATGGTTGATATTTTTTTAAAGAAAAGACTTTGACATTTTTGTATATGTAAAATTAGTTTCAAATAAATATACAAAGTGAATATGGCACAAGATGAAATAAAGAAAATGCATAATTATTTTCTGTTTTTATTTTTCAACATCCTCTTTGAAAGAACCCTACAAAGCCATATATTAAGATAGGATGCTGGATCCAATTGAAATCATGTTGGTAAGGGGCTGGCCACATAAGTCTAACATTTTAGAGTGATTGAATAAACAGCCAATGAGCTGTAGCTTTGTTTGTGAAACTATATATTTTTTTTAAATGCACTTTGATGACGTTTACATCCGGGTCCTGAGACGAACAAAACGTTTGTTTCGTAAATTATCTCTGTCAATCTTCAGTTAAAATTGTTAATCTTGCACATTTTTAAGATCTCTGTTTTATAAGGATGACGTATATGCCAAAATTGCTAAGCTTTTGGACATTTTTCACATCTGTCTTTTGTTCAGAAGTGCTGGCCAAATACACTAGGTTTTTCATTTATTTATGAATACATTCAGTAACGGTCCGACAATGGTCCGGTATGAATTATTTTATATTCAACATGGATTTTACCTGTGAAAACTATGCTTTATGTCATTACTGGGACCCTTTGATGACCAAAAAGAAGGATTGTATGACCGTTAAGTAAAATATTTTGTACTAAAAGTTTAACATAAGTGAAGTGTGCTAACCTATATTTCCTAAGTATAATGTAATTGTTTTTAAGACACGTACCTGACATAAAGTAGTCTAACATTGTGAATTTTACAGCCACACTAAAACCGAGATATTTGCTAGAATTCCAAGATTTTAAGTTTTAAGAACAAAATATTTTTATATATAACCTAAAAAATGAACGTGGTAGTGTTTTGAGTTGTAGTTCTTTCTTTTCTGTTTTCCTGTGTTTTTCCCCATTGCCCATGTTCTGTGTTGTGTGTGTGTGAGGCCGGGCGGGGCTACTACCTGATTCCACTCTCCTGTCTAATTGATCACCACCTGCAAGTCCTCAGCACTGATTGCCTACTACACCCTCTACAGTATAAACCCTGGTCTCTCATTCCACTCTTCGCCAGTTCGTTGTTGAACCCTCAGTGGTAACATTTGGTCTAACAGAATTGTTGTTGAACTCTTTTCATGTTCACAGTTTTCTCTTGTTATTGGCTCAATACTTATGCTCTGTGTTTTTGTTCTTGCCTTCAGCCCTGTTTTTAAGTAACCGAAAAAATGAGGGTGCAAGCCGTGTTTTCCTTTTGCCATGCAATTTAATTTGATTTACAAGAAATGGCTAGCTGAGTAAACAAACTAACAGCTTTTGGTACTGGCTGTTTATATCACATTATACCTAATAATGATCTCGTTTTCATAGCTATTTTAAAACCGAGATATTTGCTAGAACCCCAACATTCTATGTTTAAAGAATTTTATATGTATTTATAACTTATAACACATTTGTGAGCTTTGATTTTATTCATTAATGTATTTTATATGAAGTGAAAACAAAAAAGTTTTTTTTTTCAAGACATGTAGCTGACATTAAGTAGTCATAACGTTGTGAATTTTATAGCTACACTAAAACCGAGATATTTCCTAGAATCCCAAGATTCTAAGCTTTAAGGACATATAAGACATGTATATATAACCCAATAAATAACCTTGTTTCTAGTTTGACATTTAATTTGAGGCACATCTGTACAAGTTACGTAGCTCACATCATGAGGGGAAATTATTACTTTGTTATAGCAACTATAAAAGTGTGACATTGGCTACATTCCTGAGTGTCTAAGCTTTCTGTAGATATATAACATGTTTATATAACCTAGAAATAGGACTTGTGAACTGTGATTGTAGTCCAGTTTTTTTTTTGGGGGGGGCAACATAGCGGGATAGTGCTCCCTAAGTAATTAAGATTGCAATCTAAGGGGTATTTAAACCTTGTGATCCTGTGTTCTCATTGTCGGTTATTGTTTTGCGTCCAGTCCTTATACTCCGTGTATTCTCATTTCGTGAATAAAAGATTATTGTTATTCCGCACCTGCTTCCTACGTTGCTTTCTACCACTACAGAATAACCAACCTTTGGTTGCATGACCGCGTCCTTCAACAGCATCACTTCCAACTAGCTGGGTTGGGCACGGCCATGGACAAGGTTTTCCAGAGGCTCCGGGCAATGGACACCTCCGGACAAACCCCACCTCGTCCTAGGGAATTTGACGACCCGCCACCTGACCATTCTTCTATCAGCAGGCTCAACTTTTTTCTCCCGGAGCGGTACGATGGGAGCCCCGACCACTGTAGGAACTTTCTCTAACAGTTCGGCTTGTATTTCACCAATCGCGCCGGACCGAACATCTCCGAGCAATCCAAGATTGCTGCGGTTATTTCAGTCCTCACTAGGAATGGGCAACAGCGCTCTGGGAGAGAGAGGGCTAACGAGAGGTTCAGCATTTTTGATCACCCAGCCGAGGGGAGAGAGCGAGGAGAGCGTCTATTACATCTGCGCCAAGGGAACCGGACAATGGCAGACTACGCTTTGGAATTCTGTACCCTGGCCAAGGCAAGTGGATGGAGTTGGAGTTGGCATGTAGGGATGAAAATGCCACGTTAGACCAACTCATTTCCATGGCAGTGCGTTTGGACCGCCTTTTATGCACCTGTAAGACAACCTTGGGACGCGCTGCCCTTCCACCCTCACCACCCATGGAGATGGACACCACCCGGCTTCATCTCGCAGAAAGGAGTCGCCGTCTATGTCTTGGGCTATGTCTCAATTGCGGAGAGGAGGGGCACATTCTGGCACAGTGTTCCAACATCCGGTGGGCACCACGCCGGTGGAGGGGAACACCACCAACTGACACTAAGGTAGGCATAACTCCATCCAGTCTTCATCGATCATGTAATGTTATGACCCTTGATGTGAATTTGGTAGAGTACCCTGCTTTGAGCCCTCTCACAACCCTTATCGACTCTGGCGCAGCAGGGAACTTTATTGATGAGGACATTGTACAGAAAGGTAATATCCCGGTGGAACGTTAAGAGTCCCCTGTCCCATTATTGGCTGTAGATGCTCGACTGATTGGGAACGGTAAGATCACCCACACCACAACCGCACTATACATTAACGTAGGGCCTCACCATCAGAAGAGGCTATGTGTCCTGGTTATTCCCTCTCCCACGCATCCACTAGTGTTGGGCATGCCTTGGCTAACCAAACATAATCCAACGATATCCTGGCGAGAGAGACGTGTAATGGGGTGGTCCATGGAGGGTAGTGGAGAGAGTATGGGCATGAACATTCACACCACCACAATTGAAAGCCCCAAGGTGTTAACAGATGTGTTCTCGATCGTTCCTTCAGAATATAAGGACGATTGGAACGAGCTACAGAAGACTCTAAAACTCATGACCACTGTCCCCCTAACTTCCTTTAAATCTCTATTATCAGAGCTTCTGTCTGACCATTGCACCTGCTGACCCTCCCCCCCCCCACGTGCACTACCTTTCCCTATTCTGATCCATTACTGTGGCACTCTGCCAAATAAGCACCTGTGTTTATACTGACTTGAACAGTATTTATTTTAAATATATTATT
>JACXGM010004985.1:19975-36415 GCA_016801145.1 Umbra pygmaea
ATTGTATTTCAACTGTATTTTTTATCTTTCGTCTTTATTGTACCCTTTGTGTAATACTTGTGTATTTGTATTTATGTGTAACTCTGTCTGTACTTGCACCTTTTTGCCTTATCTTGGCCAGGTCGCCGTTTTAAATGAGAAATTGTTCTCACCGTGCCCACCTGGTTAAATAAAGGTTAAATAAAAAAAATAAAAAAAAAACCTGTGGGAGGTCTTTTCCACAACGTGGGCAATAAGTCTTCCTCCTCATTGTTTGAGAGACTGCGCCATAGACCTGCTGCCGGGCGTCACACTTCCACGGAGCCACATTTACCGCCTGTCATGCACCGAAACAGAGGCCATGGAGACATTCATTGATTAATCCCTTGCACACGGCCACATCCGGTCCTCCACCTCGCCACTATCCTCCAGCTTTTTCTTTGTGAAGGATGGTGGGCTCCGGCCCTGCATTGATTATCGGGCACTCAATAAGATCACAACAAAATACAGGTACCCTCAAACTATAATCCATTCGGCGGTTGAGGCCATGCATGGAGCACGTATGTTCACCAAATTAGACCTGCACAGCGCTTATAACCTGGTGCGCATATGGGCCTTATGAGTACTTGGTAATGCCATATGGGCTCGCTAACGCACCTTCTGTGTTCCAGGCCTTTGTTAATAATATTTTTTGTGATCTGGTGGGGAAGTACGTTATGGTCTACATTGACAACATTTTGATCTATTCCCAGTCATATTCACTGCATGTACAGGTCCTTCTCAAGAAATTAGCATATTGTGATAAAGTTCATTATTTTCCATAATGTAATGATAAAAATTAAACTTTCATATATTGTGGATTCATTGCACACCAACTGAAATATTTCAGGTCATTCATTGTTTTAATACTGATGATTTTGGCATACAGCTCATGAAAACCCAAAATTCCTATCTCAAAGAATTAGCATGTCATGAAAAGGGTCTCTAAACAAGCTATTAACCTAATCATCTGAATCAACTAATTAACTCTAAACGCCTGCAAAAGATTCCTGAGGCTTTTAAAAGGCTCCCAGCCTGTTTCATTACTCAAAACCGCAATCATGGGTAAGACTGCCGACCTGACTGCTGTCCAGAAGGCCATCATTGACACCCTCAAGCAAGAGGGTAAGACACAGAAAGAAATTTCTGAACAAAGAGGCTGTTCCCAGATAGCTGTATAAAGGCACCTCAGCGGGAAGTCTGTGAGAAGGAAAAAGTGTGGCAAAAAACGCTGCACAACGACAAGGGGTGTCCGGACCCTGAGGAAGATTGTGGAGAAGGACCAATTCCAGACCTTGGATGACCTGCAGAAGCAGTTGACTGAGTCTGGAGTACAAACATCCAGAGCCACCGTGCACAGGCGTGTGCAGGAAATGGGCTACAGGTGCCGCATTCCCCAGGTCAAGCCACTTTTGAACCAGAAACAGCGGCAGAAGCGACTGACCTGGGCTACAGAGAAGTAGCACAACAAAACAACAACAAATTTTGCATGTAATTCGGAAATCAAGGTGCCAGAGTCTGGAGGAAGACTGGGGAGAAGGAAATGCCAAACTGCCTGAAGTCCGTGTCAAGTACCCACAGTCCGTGATGGTCTGGGGTGCCATGTCAGCTGCTGGTGTTGGTCCACTGTGTTTTATCAAGGGCAGGGTCAATGTAGCTAGCTATCAGGAGATTTTGGAGCATTTCATGCTTCCATCTGCTGAAAAGCTTCATGGAGATGAAGATTTCATTTTTCAGCACGACCTGGCACCTGCTCACAGTGCCAAAACCACTGGTAAATGACTTACTGACCATGGTATTACTGTGCTCAATTGGCCTGCCAACTCTCCTGACCTGAACCCCATAGAGAATCTGTGGGATACTGTGAAGAGGAAGTTGAGAGACGCAAGACCCAACACACTGGATGAGCTTAAGGCAGCTATTGAAGCATCCTGGGCCTCCATAACACCTCAGCAGTGCCACAGGCTGATTGCCTCCATGCCACGCCGCATTGAAGCAGTCATTTCTGCAAAAGGATTCCCGACCAAGTATTGAGTGCATAACTGAACATAATTATTTGAAGGTTGACTTTTTGTTTTTTTTATATTACAAAAACTGTTTTATTGGTCAGATGAAATATTCTAATTCTTTGAGATAGGAATTTGGGGTTTTCATGAGCTGTATGCCAAAATCATCAGTATTAAAACAATAAATGACCAGAAATATTTCAGTTGGTGTGCAATAAAGAAGAAGAAGAAGAGGTTTTATTTATATAGCGCCTTTCCGTAGCTCAAGGCCGCTTTACATTATGCAGTACAAAAACACCCAGACACTCAGACATAAATTACAGTCACATGGATACAGATAATCACATCAGACAAAATGCATGTTAAACAGATATGTTTTTAACTGGGTCTTGAATATATGGATGAGGTATTACGTAGTGTGAGTGGTAGCGAGTTGCATAGTTTAGGAGCATTAACACTAAATGACCTTCCACCTACAGTAGACAACCGGAAACGAGGGATGGACAATAAACCAAGTTCAGCTGATCTAAGGGACCGGGCAGGGTTGTAAGGGTGGAGTACGTCAGCCAGATATTGAGGGGCAAGACCATTTAACGCTTTAAATGTTAGCAGCAATACCTTAAAGTGGATGCGTGATGCCACGGGAAGCCAGTGAATTTCATGAAGCAAAGGTGTAACATGAGCAGAGCGCCTAGTCGAAGTGAGCACTCTAGCTGCAGAGTTCTGAACGTACTGTAATCTTGCAATTCGTTTTTTGGGAAGACCAAGAAATAAAGCATTGCAATAGTCCAGGCGTGATGTGATTAATGCATGAATTAAAGTTTCAGCATCAGCTACAGCGAGAGAGGATCGTAGACGAGCAATGTTACGAAGATGGAAAAAAATTGTTTTTAACAAGTGAAGAGATGTGAGATCCAAAAGATAGAGTTGAATTGAATATGACACCAAGATTACGAATTGATCACCAAGGCATATAGTGAATTTCATCAATATCAAATGACTGGTCCATCCTTTTGACTAAGGCAGTAGAGCCAATCACTATTATCTCGGTTTTCTTATCATTTAACTTGAGGAAATTCAGGGACATCCAATGCTTGATGTCCCTGATACATGTAGTGAGTGAGTCAGGTAGAGGTGGCCTATCAGAACTGGTGGTAAAATACATTTGAATATCATCAGCATAGCAGTGGAATTTAAGTCCATGCCTGCGTATGATGTCACCAAGAGGATTTATGTAGATAATGAACAATAATGGGCCAAGAACCGAACCTTGAGGGACACCCTGTGTAAGTGAAGCAGTGGCAGATCTAAGCCCTTGTATAGTAATATAATACTTTCTGTCACTGATGTAGGAAGTGAGCCAGGAATAAGCAGAGCCAGTGATGCCAATATCAGAAAGCCTAGAGATCATTATTTCATGGCAGACTGTGTCAAAAGTAGCGCTTAAATCAAGGAGCATCAATATGTTTATCAGCCCTGAATCCATGGACATAAGAATGTCATTAACCAACCGAAGAAGGGCAGTTTCAGTGCTATGTGATGGGCGAAATCCAGACTGAAAAGGTTCAAAAAGACCATTAACATCCAAATGTGATCGCAGTTGTGAAGCAACAACCCTTTCAAGGACTTTGCTTAAGAACGTTAAGTTGGATATTGGTCTGTAATTGTCCATATTTAGATGGTCTAGGCCTGATTTTCTGAGAATGGGGGTCACCGCAGCCATTTTTAGTTCAGCTGGGACAACACCAGATGCCAAACTACAGTTTATCATATGTGTTATGAAGGGTGCAACCTCAGGTGCACACAGCTTAAGCAAAACAGTAGGTGTAGGATCGAGCCGGCAGGATGTGGAATTTGATCTCACAATTAGATCACTTATGGCAGCAGAAGTAGTTAGTGAGAAAGGAGAGAGAGAGTTTGTTGAGTGAGCGGAATCAGTTTAAGTTAGATAAACATGTGGGTCACTTGTATGTGAAGTGGTTTTGGAAATGGATGCAGTGATTGACTTCAGTGTATCAGAAAGAAATTGAGAAAAGCTATTTACAAGCCCCACAGAGCCCGAAATAACATATTGCGGTGGATTAGTGAGTTTGTTAACCATTGCAAAGAGTGATTTGGGCCTGCACTTAGAATTCCTAATGATATAGGTGTAATAAGAGGATCTTACACCGTTAAGGGCTGTGTGGTACTTAAGCAAGTGTTCTTTAAAAGACAAAGAGTACATAATTAGTCTAGTTTTCCTGTATAGTCTTTCTAGGCAGTGGCCCTCAGTTTTCATCGTTCCTAGTGCAGGAGTGAACCAGGGTTAGGCACGAGTAGATGGAACCAGTCTGGTTTTAACAGGAGCATGCATTTCAAGTATTTGAGACAAAGCGTTATTGTATATAGAACAGATTTCTGAGGGAGAGTTAGATAGTAGACATTCTGGCAAAGTAGAAACCCTAATTGAAGCAGAGAAAGAAGATGGATTTACAGAATTGATTTTACGATAAGTCAACATTTTCTTCAGTGGTGTTATAGATATTGGAAAGCTACAACTAAAGTTTATGAGTTTATGATCTGAGAAAGCAAAATCAGAGCCGTTAACAATGATATTAGTTAATCCAGATGTACATATGAGATCCAGTATATGACCCCTGGAATGAGTAGCAAAACTTACATGTTGAGTTAGGTTGAAACAATCCAGTACAGACATCAATTCATTGCATTGTGCAGTGTTTTTATGTATATTAAAACCACCAAGCAGAATAACAGATGAATAACTACCACAGACCAGAGTAAGCAACGCACTAATTTCAGAGAAAAAGTCAGAGGGACATTTTGGAGGTCGATAAATTAATATTATGAATGAATGCAATGAATCTAAAATATATGAAAGTTTAATTTTTATCATTACATTATGGAAAATAATGAACTTTATCACAATACGCTAATTTCTTGAGAAGGACCTGTACAGCATGTCCGGGAGGTTCTGAGGAGACAGCTGCAACACCACCTGTACGTCAAGGCAGAGAAGTGCCTTTTCCACCAGTGCTCCGTCGCCTTTCTGGGATACCGACTCACAGAGACCGGGATCGAGATGGACATGGATGAAGTAAATGCGGTCCGTTCTTGACCAATTCCACAGACAGTGAGGGATCTACAGCGCTTCTTGGGCTTGGCCAATTTCTATCGTTGCTTCATCCACTCCTTCAGTACAATAGCAGCCTTGTTAACAGCCCTATTGAGAGGAGGACCCCAGCACTTACAGTGGAATGAGGGAGCGGGTGAGGCGTTCCAGGCACTCAAGGACCGGTTCACTGCTGCGGCCATCCTCAAACATCCGAACCCGGACTTACCATTTGTGGTGGAGGTTGACGCGTCTGAGGTGGGCCTGGGGGCGGTGCTATCCCAACGCCAAGCTGTTCCCTTGTGCTTTCCACTCCAGGAGACTCTCGTCTGTAGAACAGAACTACAACATGGGGGATAGGGAGCTCCTGGCTGTATTGGAGGCACTGAAGTGATGGCGTCACTGGTTGGAGAGAGAAAAACACCCCTTTATGATACTCACAGACCACCGCAACCTACACAGTACATCAAGGCAGCCCAGAGACTGAAAGCTGAACAGGCCAGGTGAGCTCTGTTTCTTACCTGGTTCGAATATGTCATGCCCTTTAGGCCTGGGTCAAAAAACAAAAAGGCAGACACACTTTCACGCATGATTGAGAAACGAGAAGATCCAGACTCCAGCACCCCCGTCCTCCCACCTGCTCGTATAGTCGCTCCCATCCTCTGGACCGTCGATGAGGAGATACGCCACGCCCATGGACAATGCCCACCGCCTCCCCAGGATCGATTGTTTGTCTCCCCAGACTACCGGGACCGGTTGCTGTTCTGGGCGCACACCTCTCTTACCACCGGTCATTCTGGGATAACGCAGACCTTACAGGCCTTACAGACCAAATATTGGTGGCCACAGATGGCAACAGACATCCGGCGTTATGTGGCCTCCTGTTCCTCCTGTGCCCAATGCACCAGCCCTAGACACCTACCCCACGGTAAGCTCCACCCCTTACCTATCCCTCAAAGACCCTGGACTCACCTGTCCCTTGACTTCATTACAGACCTACCTGTCATTGCTGTTGACCGGTTCTCTAAAGCCTGCAAGCTAATTCCCTTTCCGAGTCTCCCTACATCCTTCCAAACTGCCCAGGCACTGTTTCAACACGTCTTCAGGTCATACGGCATCCCAGAGGACATTGTGTCAGACAGAAGGCCCCAATTCACCTCCCCGGTCTGGAGATTGTTCATGGAGAGACTGGGGGTGTTGGTGAGCCTAACATCGGGATATCAAGGTCAATCGAATGGGCAGGTTGAGAGGACTAACAAAGAAATCTGGCGCTTCCTGCGTATGTACTGTCGGGACAAACAGGAGAAGTGGTCAGATATACTGCCCTGGGCGGAATATGCACATAACTCTCTGTGCCACTCTTCCACCGGCCTGACACCCTTCCAGTGTGTTCTGGGCTACCAACCCTCCCTGGCACCATGGCATCCCGGTACTACCTAAATACCCGCTGTGGATGAATAGTTCCATTACGCAGAGGTCCTGTGGGAGGCGGAACACCCACACCTAGAGCAGGCGGTCAGGAGGAATAGGAACCAGGCGGACAAGCACCGAAGCAAGGCTCCTACCTATCAGCTGGGAGACAGGGTGTGGGTTTCAACCTTTGACATGCATTTCCGTACACATGTAGAAAGCTCTCACCCAAGTACATTGGTCCCTTTCCGATCGTCCGCCAAGTGAATGATGTGTCTTATACCTTACAATTGCCTGCTTATTATCGCATCTCACCTACCTTTCATGTGTCTCTCCTCAGGCCGGCGGTTCGGGGTCCCCTGGACACTGACGTGCCGAATGTAGCCCCTCCTCACATTTCATCTACAAATAGTTCTGTTTTGCAGATCTTGTGCCCTATTATTTCTCTGGCATGATCACCAAAATTATTTTATCAGTATTGTTATGAAGACTCTCCGTTTTTAGTTGGTGTGTGGGATGTGTTGTAAAGGGACACTTATAACTGTAAAACAAGAGATTATTCTACAGCCGCATTCTAGAATTCTATTAGGGTCTAAAGCTTTAAAATGATCCACCATTTGTTTATCTTTGGACACTATATTAGGTACATCATAGAAATACCTTTTTCAACACACTTTTTCCATCAATACTACTTTAAATCTTAGTGACAGATTATAAATTCTGTTTTGAAGAGAAATAGGGCTGCTAGTCAAGAATTTATGTTGGCGTAGGCAGAGCCTGTTTCATTGTTTTCAGCCATGTCATTAGGTACACCTGTTCAACTGTTAACACAAATATCTATTCAGCCAATCACGTGGCAGCAAGTCAATGCATGTAGACATTTTTCAAGACAAAACCAAGCATCAGAATGTGAAAGAAAGGTATTTTAAATTACTTAGAAGGTGACTTTGTGCAATTAGAGTTGCTCTTCTGTATATCTTGAATGTTATAAAAGTTTTATTTTTACTGTTGCCATAGAGAATCATTATTTCCTATATTTTTGCTTCAGGTGTAGCCTTCCAAATGCAAAGAAGTCGCAGATTGGTGAAGAAAATAGTTGAGCAAACTACTTCTATCTGGGTAATGGTTCTCAAACATGGGTACTAGAAGCCCTGGTTTTACAGTAACCAAAAAAACATTAGGAACCACTGGACATACTTGTAAGAACTTAGACTTAAGAGTGCCCTGCTAGAAAAGTTACAGTAATCAAGTTGCACCAGGTTTGCTTGTCAGGGTAAAGTCTAAGAACCTATAGTCAAACCCATGACTATCATGTCGTAGACTGTCCTGCAATGCAGTGACTTAGTCCACTATGCCAGGTGGACCCCTGCAACCAGCGCCCGTGTTTATCAAGCTTCTTAAAGTGCCATTTTAGTCTTAAGTGCTGAGAATTGACAAAATGTACTCCTACTCTCAAACTTAAGTATAAGAATCATTCTTACTCTCCCAGCTATTTAAGACAGCTCGAGAGTTCTCTCAAATGGTTAGGAGTTGCCAGTAGGAGCTTGTGATGGCTGAGACAGAGACGTGCGCAAATCTTTTAGGAGAGGAAGAATGTTTTTTTTTTATTGTTTGATGTTGCACAGTTAATTAAAAACAGTATTGTTTGGACAGAGCAGGCATCCTTTTTGTCAGCGACTGAGTGAGGAATGTCATTTCACCAGTGACATTTATCCAGAAATTCATTTTCAGATGAATTGAAGGTGGTGATTATGCTTCGTTTGCAGCAACGTAATGCTGATGATTTGGTCCATTACAACCATCAGTAAGCCAAATTGTCATGGAAACAATTATGGCACCTACAGCTCCACACATTGTCACACGTTTCTTTGACTTCCCAACAACACCCCGCATAATCCAACAGAAGCAAACACAATTCATGCAAATAAACGGCTTCCCAAAAGTAGTAGGCGCAATGGATGGCACTCATATATAAAGATCATTGCTCCCAGGGTCAACGAGAATGTTTATATGAACAAGAAGAGTTACCACAGCATCAACACACAAGTTGAGTTTGATTTAGACTACAACATTTTGATACAGACTACAACATTCCAGTGTTCTGGAATGGTCGGCGCGTGTTATTGTGAAGTTGTTTCTGTTGGGTGTTGGAGTTCCTGTTACGAGAGTATTAAGGTGTGTTCTACTGAAGGTGTCCTCTCCACTATATGAGTTGTACTTAGAATATATTGCATAGTTTATCCAGGAATACACTCTGTTTAGCACTCACGTCATGTGCCGAGTCAGAGCACAGTAGCTATTCATTATCGTTGTGCAGCTACTATTATCTCGAAGTATTTTTGTTACTGGAATTCCATGTTCATTAAACATCATGAATGCTCCTCCCTGCCCTGGTCTCCGATCTCTCCAACACCACAAAACATCTACATCTGTTGTGACAGTACCGAGGAGATGCATACTGTAACTGGCAAGAGTAGAAGACCCATTGGTGTACTGGGACAAAAATGCAGGGGTCTTTCCTCACCTATATAAACTAGTCAATTTAGCCATATCTGCAACTCTGTGCCCTGCACAGAAAAAAAAAATTCAATGCCTGGCCAGGTGCTAGACAAAAGAAGAAATCGCCTGAGCCCTGGCAATGTTGAAAATATATTGTTCCTAAATAAAGTGCCCAAGGACAAAACAAAAATGAGCTCAGTCAGGAATCGAACTGGTAACCTTCTGACCACAAGTATTTCCCCCCCACCCACTGAGCCACCTGCACCCTGCTGTGCATAATCACTCTTTCATGTCTTCAGTACACATTTTACGTGAAAAGTTTTATTCCCTCTCATCAGATCAGTATAGTTCACATCAGTTGGAAACACTCCAAATCAAGATGTTTGTATGACATTATGTTAGGAAAGTGTTTATTGTCTCAAACAGATCTATTTCATTCAATAACCCACAGTGTTGCCACATTATAATTATTAATTATTTTTATACTTATTGACCGTAAGGTGGCCTCAACCACAAACAAATACAGACCAAAGCTGGCATAGACAAAACCAGATGAGCAGCAAGAGAGAAAGGGAATGAACAAACAAATGGCACATTTTATACAGAAGTGCGTGATGGGAGATGAATGATGATTGCTCAATCCAGGTGTATGGGATAACGGAGGGGAGGAGTCAGTGATGAGTTGTAACGAGGATGATTGATAATCAGCTGAACCTGCATCACCTGTAGGGAAGAGAAAAACTGAAGAGAATGAACTCACAGAACAGAACACAAACACTGCATAGAAAGACACTAACACAGACCAGGGGTCCGTTCTTCGTACGTCGCTTAATACATCCGAGATCAAATGACACATCCAAGATGACTTCATCTGGCTAATCATGATCTGGCTAATTTGGTTCTTCGAACACACCTGCCGTTTACGATTAGTATCGCTGGATTGAGTGATCTGAGATGATGTTGGCATAAAAGGGGAGATGTATCGATTGTAGAAACGCTGATCAGCAACACTGCATTGGCAGCTCATCATGGCCAAAGAGCACGCCCAGTTTTTCTCCGCAACAGAGCAACAGTTATTGCTTGAAGGTTACGAGGAATTTGAAAGTTTTATTAAAATGCAAGAGAACACCTCAAAGTCTGGAAAAACCAGGAGAGTGGGCTGGCAAAAAGTAGTAGACAAATGAAATTCTACCCGTCACCAAGCCCGATCCCGCCCTTATCACCTGTATATTGGAAGAATTCACCTTTGTTAGGCTCAAAATGTTAGCTATGTAATACAGTCATCTTGATATTTTTATTTAAAGCAGAGTTTGTGGTCCGCCAGGCGGTTTGCTCATCGTTTAACAGGAGGTCCACTGCCTGCTAAGTGGTCCACCAGCAGCAGTTTGGACCTTGAAATATTGTCTAAAATAAAAAAGATAAACTTTTTTATTGAATATATATTTTATTATATTTGATTTTCAAAATAAATCTATTATGTTTGTATTGTATTTGAATTTTGTTGTAACCAATTTTCTAAATTCATGAAAATAATTTTCATTAGAAATAGAAATCTAGAACATAAGACTCACATAGTATATAGCCTATACGAAGCTGATGGACTAACTGGAACAACCGTATGAGTGCGAGGATTTCCAGAGCATCTCTGTCTAAAACTCTGCTCACCCGCCGGTGGACCACTCAGGCTCCAACAACGATGGACCACCCATTTAATGAGGAGCAAAAAGCTATCGTACCGTCAGCTATCATACCGTCAACACCACCACCTAAAAAAAGGGCACTTCAAACAAAAAGGGCATGTGCTCTGCACAGGTTGAGCCCTAATTGTGCACGTGCCTGAGTATACTAGATGTATAATACTGGAGTATAAAGAACCGCATTTCGGTTAACACAATCTGTGATCTAATCCTGTTTACATGAAATAAGCCTGCTCCCGAGCAGGTTTAAGCTTACGCACCTGTTGCTATGGCAGCAAGCCTAGGATGAGCGTCGAAGAACCAAACAATCCAAGATCATGCCAAATCGTCAACAATTAAATCCAGCTAACTGAGTTAGCGACATACGAAGAACGGACCCCAGGGCACATAGAACACATACTGAGACTGGGGGACGTAACAGTGGAAGAAATACCATCCTGAAATGTGGGTGATTCTCAAACCACTCTCTCACTATTTCTGAATGGTGGAATTGCACATTGTCCCAAACAACTAAACCTTTCCGCACCATTTGCTCCTGATCACCCTGCGGAAAGAGGATTTAATTGAGGAGGTTTAAAATATGTAGGAGCCTTTCTGTGTTGTATGGTCCCAAGACCGCATTGTGTGCCGAGTCACCAGTTGTAGAGTTTGTGGCACAGAGATTGATGTTGCCTCCTCGTTGTCCAGGGACATTGACTGTAGCACATTTCTCCCTCTTCCCTTTTTTTGTGAAGATTGAATCCTGCTTCATCAATATACAGGTACCCATAATGAGTTGCACTGCTATTCAACTCCAATATTATCTAGAGTAAAAAGAACAAAGGTACAATACAGTAAGTTACCCACTAAGCAAAACATTTTGAAAGACATCTTTTCAACTTCTATTCAACGTCTTTTATACCACAAAGACGTCTTTTCAACGTCTTTTCAACGTCTTTTCAACGTCTTTTCAACCTCAATTGCTTAGAGGGTAGTGTTTTCCAGTAATGGCATTTCCATGGCATTGATTGCAGTCAATACTACTGTGAAACTGTTGCTGAAGTTTGAATTCACACTTTGAAGCTGCAATATACACTCACCTAAAGGATTATTAGGAACACCCATTAAATTTCTCATTAATGCAATTATCTAATCAACCAATCACATGGCAGTTGGTTCTATGCATTTAGGGGTGTGGTCCTGGTCAAGACAATCTTCTGAACCCCAAACCGAATGTCAGAAAGGGAAAGAAATGTGATTTAAGCAATTTTGAGCGTAGCATGGTTGTTGGTGCCAGATGGGCCGGTCTGAGTATTTCACAATCTGCTCAGTTACTGGGATTTTCATGCACAACCATTTCTAGGGTTTACAAAGAATGGTGTGAAAAGGGAAAAACATCCAGTATGTGGCAATCCTGTGGGCGAAAATGCCTCGTTGATGCTAGAGGTCAGAGGAGAATGGGTCGACTGCTTCAAGCTGATAGAAGAGCAACTTTGACTGAAATAACCACTCGTTACAACCAAGGTCTACAACAAAGCATTTGTGAAGCCACAACATGCACATCCTTGAGGCGGATGGGCTACAACAGCAGAAGACCCCACCGGGCTCATCTCCACTACAAATAGGAAAAAGAGGCTACAATTTGAGAGCCCACCAAAATTGGACAGTTGAAGACTGGAAAAATGTTGCATGGTCTGATGAGTCTCGATTTCTGTTGAGACATTCAGATGGTAGAGTCAGAATTTGGCGTAAACAGAATGAGAACATGGATCCATCATGCCTTGTTACCACTGTGCAGGCTTGTGGTGGTGGTGTAATGGTTTGGGAGATATTGTCTTGGCACACTTTAGGCCCCTTAGTGCCAATTGGGCATCGTTTAAATGCCACAGCCTACCTTAGCATTGTTTCTGACCATGTCCATTCCTTTATGGCCACCATGTACCCATCCTCTTACGGCACCATGCCGTCATTCACAAAGCTTGGATCATTTCAAATTGGTTCCTGAACATGACAATGAGTTCACTGTACTAATATGGCCCCCACAGTCACCAGATCTCAACCCAATAGAGCATATTTGGGATGTGGTGGAACGGGAGCTTCGTGCCCTGGATGTGCATCCCACAAATCTCCATCAACTGCAAGATGCTTTCCTATCAATATGGGCCAACATTTCTAAAGAATGCTTTCAGCACCTTGTTGAATCAATGCCACATAGAATTAAGGCAGTTCTGAAGGCGAAAGGGGGTCAAACACAGTATCAGTATGGTGTTCCTAATAATCCTTTAGGTGAGTGTATATCATAATTTTAGAGAAATATTAAGAGCAAACAAAATTGAATCCAGACATAAAGCAGGAAGGAAAGCTGGGAAAAATTTCCACTGTATATTTATAAATGCCTCAGGCTCATCGATATCACTGACTACAATTGCTGATGGTGTATAACAATTTTATTTATTGTATACTTTCACCTGCAACCCTGACAGTGTTAGACGGTCATGGGAGCAAATAAAAAATATACAGGGTGTGTAAATGAATCAATGTCAAAATACTTGGTTGTTCAGTAGGAGTAAATAGTAAATGTACTACAGTAAAAGGGGATACATTGATATTGGTCCGTATCAACATAACATACTGTAGGCTACATTAATATAGGCTACCTGTCACAAACAAACGCAACATTTCGCATAAAGTCTGTGGAACTGTAAGCGCAAATCTTTGATGTATCGCACTGCACCGGCACATACCTCTCAAGAAGCTGACAAAGACACATCACTCCCTCCGCTGATCTCATCACAGAAAGCCAATGGCGACTCCCAAATGGTAATCCATTATTAAATCGAGAATTGATTGGTCAGTAGGCGGTGCTTTTTTCGGGTTAATCGGTTATCTCAACTTTAACTTGCTCCGGAGCAGGTTAGGTTTGCAGCATAAGTTACCATGGCGATGTAACCCAGTAACAAGTGACCCAATGTCGTGATACTGAAAACCCAGGGTTAAACCTGAAGTTAACCACACATCTTGCTTCTTACTATAGGCCCCTGTTCTAAATGGACTTTCTGAAAATGCCTTGTTGATGACTGATTATATATTCCATTAACGAGAAGCTAAACAGTTGTACCTAATGAAGAGGCTGGTGAGTGGTATGCATGTTTGTACATATACAGGACTGGAAAAAAATATATAGACCACTGTTCTATTTTAAAACATTTTTCTAAATGTAAGGAAATATTTGTAGTGGGTCTTACATTTTTTCCAGAGCTGTATATGAAATCTAAAATATAGTATTACATTTTTTTTTGTCTGTGCACACAGGTCAAATTTGTTTTAGATAATGGACACCATGGAGATGGATGACAACATGTATTCTAAGCTTGATGACAACAAATTTTCCAACCTGTCAAGGTTTTGGTGTGGTGAGTATGGAGTGAGACCAGGCAAGGAGTAGCAGTTTGATATTTAACAATTTAATAATAATTCAACTGAATGCAGGGGGAATTGAAAAATAATACAAGGATATCCTCCTAGCTAGTGTCACGGACAGAGTATAATGAGCTTTGCAAAATGACTACAGATTACTCTATTACCATGCTCTTTGAATTTGGCATAAAACGTGTTAGCAATCTAAATAATCTCATATCATATCATAAACACTACTTACACGCTTTACATGAAGAAGAAACAAATAAAAAAAATTCCATACAATCCAACATGACAGGAAGACGCACATAACAGCAAAACAACGGCCAACACTTTTTTTTTTTTCTAGTTTGGCCACTGTTTATATACCTTTCTCTATTTTTTCCACTGTTTATATAGGACTAACCTAGTCCTATATAAACAGTGGCCAAACTAGAGAAAGGTGAAGAGGCTGAACCAGGCACAGTTCTGGCGGGGGGGTACTCACGTTTGCTTCGCAACACTAAATTATTTTGGCAACATAAACTCAGATTTGTTCATTTAGAATAATAGTACTTGTTTAAATTCATTGCAATAGCCATTGTGAATTCATTGCAAAAACAAACATTTAACATGTTTTCAATTACGACGTTTCATTAAAAACAATAACGAATATGTTGTACACAGAATTTGATTTAATTTATTGTCAGTGCCCACCTGATGACCCCAATGAAGCCTTAAACCCAGAGTCTCATCTCAATTAACCAGACCTGTTACCACCACAGTGAGGAAAACACTCCGCTGGATATAGCATCACTACTCATACCTCAGGTTTATTATTGTATATATTGTTTTTAAACAGGGATTGTTTTATCTAGTCCTAAAAACATAATCAGTGTCTCGTGAAAACATGATACATTTGAAAAACATTTGCTAGTATCCAACAACAGACAAATTTTAGAAATACATGAACATAGACCCACCAACTGTCAATGCACATTATTAACAATTATTATTTTCAGGAATTACGAGTGCTGTTGTTTTGAAAGGTAGAATCTGAGTTTAAGTTGCGGATATAATATAGTGTTGCCAAGAAAACGTGAGTGCACCCCCGCTATAACCGCGCCTGGGCTGAACATCAGGAACAATCAGATCTACAAGATACCAGCCCAACCTTACCTATACATATCCTAGCCATGGCCAATCTAGAGCTAGGTGTCACATGAACTTAAAGAGACAGAGCTAAGGACTACATGCAATGCACTGAATCACAAATACACAGAAATAAACAATACACATAATGGGCCCTCTCTTGCACTCTGCGCAACGCATCGCGAGGTCCGAACACAATTGTCTTTGCTAGTTTAAGACCGACGCAGTTGTCATTCTCCTGTCCAGCGCCCATGTCGTTTAAAAAGCAAATGCACTTGCGCCCATATTTGCGCCCTTGGGTGTGCTGGTCTAACAGAGAGCTGTGTTCAGGATAATTCCGGGTGTATTGCTATCTTGAGGCATCAAAATTCATCACGCCATTGACTAACAAAATCCAGGTCTAACATCAAAAGCGCAGCATGCCATTGTTATTTATTCAGTTAATTAGTCTAATGCACCTAGGTGTATGTACAGCGCGTGCACACTATACTTGTTGTACACACACAGGGAAGCGCAGGAGCACACAAACATGCAAAAGATTACAAATAAAAATATTACGCTGTAAATCCGCCATCACAATAGCAATGCGTTGAAGGTACAAACATGCCTGGCTCTTAAAGGGAATGGGAGATGAATCTCTGATTGGTTTATTGCATGTTACGCCCAAAACACACCTATGAGTTAATTAAGACATTTAGTACAACCCTTTTAGACCATGCGCTGGGCGCATGGAACCTTATTTATGCCGTAAAACTAGCAAAAGCAGATTTGGACACGCCCAAAGAGCACTTGCGCCATGCGCTTCATGTCGTGCACTTGGATCATTAAAATAGGGTCCAATATCTCAGTCCAAATGTCTACACCAGCCCACACTGGGCTGGGCGTGACAACCTAAAAAAGGATAGTATTGATGTTGTACTATCAGTTATCAATGCAAACAAAGACCACAGACAAAACTATCATACTGACAATGAATAACCCAGACCTAAATAATTACCACTTTCATAATGTAGACAAATTCCTTTGCAAATTCCTTTGCTATCATATTTTCATTATTAATCAAAATAACTCATTGTGATTCAGAAAACCTTCATTGGTGGAGGAGACCTGCTGGAGTGGCTGCAGTGTGTCTGGGTCTACTGAGTGTTCTGTTACTGACTGGGATCATTGGACT